>CM023487.1:16018592-16180248 GCA_013339685.2 Hyalomma asiaticum
CTCTACGATGCGGGAAAACGCATTTTGTGCGACTTCTGATCGAGTCAAAATTTCACAAAAAACCAAGACTATAGTCTACCTTTTTTGGCATTTTGGGCAAAATTTTGAGAGACCGTATTTTTATTCATGAAGGCGCGCAATAAGTAGAGGAATGCTACGATGCGGGAAAACGCATTGTGCGACTTCTGATCGAGTCAAAATTTCACAAAAAACCCAATACTATAGTCTTACCTTTTTGGCATTTGGGCAAGATTTTGAGAGACCGTATTTTTATTCAGGAAGCGCGCAATAAGTAGAGGAATGCTCTACGATGCGGAAAACGCATTTTGTGCGACTTCTGATCGAGTCAAAATTTCACAAAAAACCAAGACTATAGTCTTACCTTTTTTGGCATTTGGGCAAGATTTGAGAGACCGTATTTTTATTCAGGAAGGCGCGCAATAAGTAGAGAATGCTCTACGATGCGGGAAAACGCATTTTGTGCGACTCTGATCGAGTCAAAATTTCACAAAAACCCAAGACTATAGTCTTACCTTTTTTGGCATTTTGGGCAAGATTTTGAGAGACCGTATTTTTATTCAGGAAGGCGCGCAATAAGTAGAGGAATGCTCTACGATGCGGGAAAACGCATTCTTGTGCGACTTCTGATCGAGTCAAAATTTCACAAAAACCCAAGACTATAGTCTTACCTTTTTTGGCATTTTGGGCAAATTTTGAGAGACCGTATTTTTATTCAGGAAGGCGCGCAATAAGTAGAGGAATGCTCTACGATGCGGGAAACGCATTTTGTGCGACTTCTGATCGAGTCAAAATTTCACAAAAACCCAATACTATAGTCTTACCTTTTTTGGCATTTTGGGCAAGATTTTGAGAGACCGTATTTTTATTCAGGAAGGCGCGCAATAAGTAGAGGAATGCTCTACGATGCGGGAAAACGCATTTTGTGCGACTTCTGATCGAGTCAAAATTTCACAAAAACCCAATACTATAGTCTTACCTTTTTTGGCATTTTGGGCAAGATTTTGAGAGACCGTATTTTTATTCAGGAAGGCGCGCAATAAGTAGAGGAATGCTCTACGATGCGGGAAAACGCATTTTGTGCGACTTCTGATCGAGTCAAATTTCACAAAAACCCAATACTATAGTCTTACCTTTTTTGGCATTTTGGGCAAGATTTTGAGAGACCGTATTTTTATTCAGGAAGGCGCGCAATAAGTAGAGGAATGCTCTACGATGCGGGAAAACGCATTTTGTGCGACTTCTGATCGAGTCAAAATTTCACAAAAACCCAAGACTATAGTCTTACCTTTTTTGGCATTTTGGGCAAGATTTGAGAGACCGTATTTTTATTCAGGAAGGCGCGCAATAAGTAGAGGAATGCTCTACGATGCGGGAAAACGCATTTGTGCGACTTCTGATCGAGTCAAAATTTCACAAAAACCCAAGACTATAGTCTTACCTTTTTTGGCATTTTGGGCAAGATTTTGAGAGACCGTATTTTTATTCAGGAAGGCGCGCAATAAGTAGAGGAATGCTCTACGATGCGGGAAAACGCATTTTGTGCGACTTCTGATCGAGTCAAAATTTCACAAAAAACCCAAGACTATAGTCTTACCTTTTTTGGCATTTTGGGCAAGATTTTGAGAGACCGTATTTTTATTCAGGAAGGCGCGCAATAAGTAGAGGAATGCTCTACGATGCGGGAAAACGCATTTGTGCGACTTCTGATCGAGTCAAAATTTCACAAAAAACCCAAGACTATAGTCTTACCTTTTTTGGCATTTTGGGCAAATTTTGAGAGACCGTATTTTTATTCAGGAAGGCGCGCAATAAGTAGAGGAATGCTCTACGATGCGGGAAAACGCATTTTGTGCGACTTCTGATCGAGTCAAAATTTCACAAAAACCCAAGACTATAGTCTTACCTTTTTTGGCATTTTGGGCAAGATTTTGAGAGACCGTATTTTTATTCAGGAAGGCGCGCAATAAGTAGAGGAATGCTCTACGATGCGGGAAAACGCATTTTGTGCGACTTCTGATCGAGTCAAAATTTCACAAAAACCCAAGACTATAGTCTTACCTTTTTTGGCATTTTGGGCAAGATTTTGAGAGACCGTATTTTTATTCAGGAAGGCGCGCAATAAGTAGAGGAATGCTCTACGATGCGGGAAAACGCATTTTGTGCGACTTCTGATCGAGTCAAAATTTCACAAAAACCCAAGACTATAGTCTTACCTTTTTTGGCATTTTGGGCAAATTTTGAGAGACCGTATTTTTATTCAGGAAGGCGCGCAATAAGTAGAGGAATGCTCTACGATGCGGGAAAACGCATTTAGTGCGACTTCTGATCGAGTCAAAATTTCACAAAAAACCCAATACTATAGTCTTACCTTTTTTGGCATTTTGGGCAAGATTTTGAGAGACCGTATTTTTATTCAGGAAGGCGCGCAATAAGTAGAGGAATGCTCTACGATGCGGGAAAACGCATTTTGTGCGACTTCTGATCGAGTCAAAATTTCACAAAAACCCAATACTATAGTCTTACCTTTTTTGGCATTTTGGGCAAGATTTTGAGAGACCGTATTTTTATTCAGGAAGGCGCGCAATAAGTAGAGAATGCTCTACGATGCGGGAAAACGCATTTTGTGCGACTTCTGATCGAGTCAAAATTTCACAAAAACCCAATACTATAGTCTTACCTTTTTTGGCATTTTGGGCAAGATTTTGAGAGACCGTATTTTTATTCAGGAAGGCGTGCAATAAGTAGAGGAATGCTCTACGATGCGGGAAAACGCATTTTGTGCGACTTCTGATCGAGTCAAATTTCACAAAAAACCAAGACTATAGTCTTACCTTTTTTGGCATTTGGGGCAAGATACTTTGAGAGGACCGTATTTTTTTATTCACAGCAAGGCGCGCACTAAGTATAGGAATGCTTCTACGATGCGGGAAAACGACAATTTTGTGCGACTTCTGATCGAGTCAAAATTTCACAAAAAACCCAATACTATAGTCTTACCTTTTTTGGCATTTTGGGCAAGATTTTGACGCTAGATGGGGGCTTGTACTACCGGGTGCGTACCTTGTACCTCCTCGCTGGTCTTTGCGCAAAGCTGCTGTCGCCTTGCGAAACTTGAGCGCTGGTTCCCCGCTAGGTGAGCTCGATTTTATTTTGGTTATTTTGTCGCCGGATATCGTTTTCCTTTGTTTATGTTTTGATTTTGGCCTTCGGGTTATCGCATGTACAAATCGGTCCGCACGCACGCGCCTACACACACACACACATATATATATATATATATATATATATATATATATATATATATATATATATATATATATATATATATGACCGCACGCCCTTCATTGCGGTTGCTACTACAGTGAATGGATAGATGGTTCGCAATGAAGAGGGCGCTGACACGTATCGCAGCTGCACGCACTGTGCAATTCAAGAGAGAGTAACGTCTGCTGCCGATAGAGGAGGCAGGTCATCGTACACATTTCCTGTCGTTTTGTATTGCGCTTTGGGTCTTTGGGTTTTTAAATGCTTTTGAACGTGTTGTAGCTGTAAGCTTGTATTTTACGACGAAGCCAGAGCCCCACTGCATGGTATATACGACTTGTGCGGTGCAATATTTCTTCATACTCTGGCAACAGACGCGAAAGGTGCATGACCTCGCATCCTATACAGTAACTATACCAGTGAACACACCGAGCACGTTTCTTGAAAAACATAGTCGTTATCCAAAGCAACGTACCCATGCGGACTCGGTTATGGTTGACCTCGACGGCATTTATTTATCGTTCGCTGCGTAAAGGCCGTTTCACATGACGCAGAAACACAGCGATTTTCCTTCGGCGACTAGAGCGATCGCGATTTTTTTCAAAAAAAATCGCTCTCGCTCTTGTCGCAACGGTCTGCGACGAGCGACCAAAAAGTTGGAATTTCGTCGCTCTGATCGCAGCGATCCGAACGATTTCCCGTCGAAATTGCGCCGAGCAGCAGCCCCCGCGCTGTTTCGCTGTCATGGCGGTGGAGTGTGTGTTTTGTGATCGGAGCGATCGGGGTTTTTATTGAAGCAGTGGGTTGGTGTTTTAGCTTTCTTGTGTACTACGTCGAGCTTTCGCTTCGACGTAGTACAACACACGAACGCATTTTGTTCCGTGCGCGGAGAAAGATTCCCGCTGGTTGATGTACTCGAGTTGAGACTCGACGCTATCGAATGTTTGCGACTTGCCTTGCATACACAATCGTTCTTTTTTTTTCTCTCTCTTTCTTTTTGAGATCGCTTGTGATTGCCGCACAGCCAAGGTATTGCAGCACGTACTTTGCGTGCACTCAAACGCGCATTGCGCGTTGTAAGTGCTATGAGCCTGCGATAATAATGATTGAGCACGACGTGGTCGCGAGGCATCCGATGGCGGGCTGCTTTTTTGTGCGCCAATTCGGCGAATGCTCTTGCTTTTCTTCCGCATCGAAATGAGGCCGCCGTGGCCGGAAATCGAACTCACATTCTAGCGGCGCGATATCGGGAGCGCGACACACGAACTTACAATTAAAGTGCTTTGTCAAGAAGCCGAGACCTTTGTATGTCGCCGGAACTTTGAACTGTTAATGCATGCAGTTTTCATGGATACGGGGCGCGCTAATTAACCAGAAATACTTCGCCTTACACCGATGCCGTAAATCGGGCACGTCATTGTTGGACTGACTATGCGACCAGTAACTAAATTTAGATAATTTTTGGTGTATTAATGTGTGCTTTTATAACGTACCATATCAGGAATGCTAGCAGCGTCGTTGATTTACTTTCAAAGCGTTGATGCGCAACAAGTATTATTAATAGCAGCTTTTTCTTCTTTTCTTATCTCGTGGACAACATTTTTTCCTTCACATATATTTATACGCATATATTTATAGGATTTGTATATTTCCTGCACCGGTTCTCACTTTATATAGTTTGTAAAACCTTCATGGCATGTAACAACACACCTTCATGGCATGTAACAACACTTCAAAGAAGATTACTTGTGCACGTAAATGCTTGCAGTGTACTTGTTTTGTCTTGTTTATGATGTTCATTATAGCACATCACTTAAAAAGAAACAAAAAAAAAAAGAAAAGCGGGCAAGCAGCCTGCAAAGTTCTTATACAGTTCTTATATAGAAGAAAATGTGAAAGATCACAGCTAATCAAAATCATGCAGGGAAGTTGCCTTGTTGCATCCTTTTTCTGTAGGTTATAGTTTCCTCTTGGGTATGGACCAGTGTTGCACTTCAATAGCCATTCAGATGTGAACGTGCATATTTACATGTGAAGCCATGCCAAACTAAACAGAAACAGCTTGCCGACATATTTGAGAATGGTTTCATTATTACATAAATCCTGCTTTTACAAGTGCATAAGTTTATAGAATTATGCATTTTTAGAACATTTCTGATGAAATTGAAGCACCGTGTAAATTTGTCATGGCATTATAAAACTCATTTCTGCAAATGAAGTGTGTACATTTGCACATTATGTAGTTTAATTCTATGTAATACGTACTGCAAACAAATAAAGGTCCAACCAGGAAAGAAATTGTGAGAACAACACATGTACATGTATCTCTCTATTAAAATTCATAAAGGAAAAGCAAGTGTGCATTAATGCGTAAACATGACCCAACTAAAGTACGGGACAATGCACTAGGGATGCATGGCAGAAATGGTGTGTCTTGGCAGTGCATGCTGTTTTGCAGCCATGCCTGGGAAAAAAATATACATCTTAAACAAGTGTGTTAAAAAATATGTGCACTAAATGTGCATGTTAGTCGAGGGACTCTTTAAGAGTTGCATCTTTATGGAAGTCATTCCAAGGCCTAATTACCAGCCTATTAAAGTATAGGAAAAGATTGCAATATTTATGACATTTGAATGCAAATATTATGTCACACAGAAGGGTTTTGCACTGCTTGTTCTTATGGAGCTGCAAACAACAGTTTAGCAGTGATGCCTCAACTGTCACATTTGTCTTTCACAAGACTGTTGGCCTAGTTGATATAAAACAAGAAGAGAACAACAGGAAGAGTGGCACTTCCAGCTACTTTATTCAAGGCGCTAACCCAAGAATGTATACAAACAGCAAGCATGCACGGTCCCTTTCCAACGTCATACCATCCAGCAATCAAGCAATCTCGTCTCTGGTGCATATAACATAACTGATGTATAGCTGGTAACCGACAATTTGTACAGGCAACAAAACATACAATGATTCTTTTTTACAACTTGCCATTTTTATATATTGTTTTAATCTGTCACTTGCCATGGTGGCTGTGCCAGTTTGCAAAAACAGAAAGTAAGCTAACGCTATATTAAGGCGAAAACCTTATATTACTACGTTTCAAGGCTGTGTTGCACAGTACAAAAAACCAGAGTGTAGGCGAGCATCGAATAGGTGGAGTGCATCTCTCACTTCACTGTAAAGTTGATTAAGTATATCTTGCTCGTGCGGTCAGCTTTGTTGCCTTCGTATTACAACAAAGTTGACCGTGTCTTGCTGTGAAATCTCCTGCCACATCCTTGTAGGTGAAGGTGCACAAGGCTCTAGTTGCAAGCGAGGAAGACCGAGAAGGCACAGCGCTGCAGAAGAACCTTAAGCAACTCAAAATGCCATTTCTCACCACTGCTGCTGTAACAAAGCAGCTATGTGTGAAACTGCAGCAGCAGGAGCCCAAGAAGCAGATCAATGGAACTTGGCATTTGCCTTTTACATTCGCTTGGAAGTCTCTAAGCACCTGGTATAACAACACAGCATAAACCGGTATGGGCTTGTTACAATGCTCAAAATTGGTGACAATGGTGCCTGAAGCAGGTGTCCGAAACTGCTATCACTCATAATGAGAAAAAGTCCATACCCCCATCTCACCTGAAGGAAAACTAGCAATCTTTCAGTAATGTTTATCTCCCTCTCTGCACGCCTGTGCACATTTGAACCCAGCCCAACAGGAGTAGTAGCACCCACCCCAGACTCTGGGCCTTATAAGTTGTCAGTCGTCGGCTATGGTTCCATCGACAAAGACGAGGAGAATTGGAGGGCGGGGGAGAAAATACAGAAGAGCAAGGAGATGACGACGGCAAGGAAGGAGAGGATGCAGATGACAAATGAGAAGTAAAGGAATTTGAAAAAGAAGACAGTGTAAGAGGAAGAACAAGAGGGGGGAGGAGAAGCAGGAATGGAAGAAGACCTAAAGAGAATAATAAGAGCACATGCAGGAAAGCTTACACTATCACTGTGCTCTGTTCTTTGCAAAGGCCTGAGAGTCTTCTTACAATGCTGCCCTAACTTGTCCCAGTGGCTCGTTAAAGAAATTCTGCTGACATTGTGCAGTGGGGTTTTTCCTCTGAAAATGCGCACCTATCAGGTTCATGATACTCACCATTGGTGATTACTTCTCTATGCAAGTTACTTCAGGCAGTAAAACCTTTGCCAGGACAAAGAAATGGAAAAGACATCAAGAGAGTGCTGGCGATTGCTTACCCACAGAGGTTGTCATGCAACATCAAAAAAGAAGCATCAGAATTCAATCTGAATGTTGTTTTTGTGCCCCTAACAAGCTCTCAAAGGTGTGTTTTCTAGACAAAGTGGCTGAAGTGTGCAAGATGCACAGGAACAAGTTCAGTACTTGCCAGTCGCACAGAGCAGCTTGGTTGCAGCAGACAAGAAAACCTGGCATCCTACGAGCAAAGTGACAATGTATGTGGAGAAATGGTATGTCCTCGAGGCATGGAGAAGGCAGAGTTTGAGGAGAGGAATCTGCTAGGCTGTGGCAGCGCGTGCCATGGCTCATTCATGAAACGGTTTGGCAAGGAGGAAATTGAATTTTCTTTGCATCACGACAGATGAAACTTCTGGCAAGTGGTCATCTTTTACATGTCATCCTATGGGTGCAATGCATAAAAACTGCGATACCGTCTCATATATTGCAAATATTCTCAGTTTTCTGTCTGCAGCATCAAAAAGTAAACTCTGTGGGCATTTTGGCTGTAGTTTGTAATAAATATGTGCCATATAGCACTTGTAATGAGCTGCATGTAGTGACTCCAGTGCAGGTGACACCTGCCGCTGCAAGTCCCTCGTTTGCATGTTGTGAACAGGTATGGGCAAATGGCCTTGGGAAGAAAATGCGTGCAGGATGCTGTATAGTCTTTGTGATCTGCTGACTTTACAACTCTCACGGGCTTCTCAGACTTTTAAGTGCACTTTTTGTGTTGCAACAAAGGCTTGCGCTCTCTGGGATTTCCACCAGTGCCATTTTAGGATGGGACAGAAAATGTGTTGTGCCAAACTACAATAGCAGCGCATCCAGCAAAGTGAAGCCGATTACTTTCGACGTTCCCAGTGGCTCGATGAAAGTGGAGGCATGGGCTTGTACAATACCAAGGAAAGGTCGAGAGCTCATGCCCCATAACTACGTTTGCTAGAAGCATTTCTCAAACAGTGAAATGGAGACGCAATGAAGGTGATCTTGGTGGTGACATCTCTCTTGACAAACCCAAGCGGCCTGTTTTGTTACTAGGTGCCGTGCCGTCACTATTTTTGCACTGTCTCAGCTACCTGTCTCCTGTTCTCAAAAAAAAGAGAAAAGAAATGAGCCAATTGGACCTGGCGTGAAGTGCATTAACCACCAAAGACAGACTTTGGTGGTTAATGACACAAATATGTTTGCTGCTTGCCACTTTGAGGAAAATGAGATGGTGCATCCTCTCGCCTCCCTTTGCTGTAAGTCCAATGCCTTGAACAATAAGCAAAAAACGGCATATGTGTGGTGGAAAGACAAGGAACGACACTGTACCAATAGTTCTGGTAATGACCAAACCAGTCGAACCAGAGTTATTGAATAAATAAGTTTTGCATTCCAAAAAACATACTGTGCAAATAATTAGGTAATTGCCATGCAGGCAACACCTTTTTTCGTTTATATAACAAATAATTTGCGGCCACCAAGGTCACACAAGAAGCACATCAATTACAATGAATCGGCACTGGCTAGCCTTGACAGGTTGAACGGGCAAGCTTCTGCAGAAAGCCGACTCGCACAACAGAGGGTGTGTTGGCACCATGCCCTACAGCGCGATTTCACTGAGCTTCACTGAGCCACCCAAACAAGTACTGTTTCGCCGTCTGAAGAAATGCTCTGTGCGTCGAGGCCAATACAGCAGTTTTCTCTATAGCGGTGACCATCACACAAATGCTTCTCAATTCCAACAAGCGCATTTGATTGAGGAAATGCTATGGCAAGAAAACATTCTAAACTTCGAGGGACTCCCGAGATGGAACAGGATGGAGAGCAGTTTCTGAACCATTAGACAATGAATGCATGTCACAGAAACACAGTGTGCCCTGTTAATATTTCTGCTCGTCGACAGAATCCTTTTATTGCAGTAAAACCACGTATCTCCAAATACAGTCTGTTTGGAAATAGTACTTAAGGCCCTTATTGGCTGTTTTTTGTTTTGCAAACAATTCTGTTCTAGCAGAAAAGAGGCATAGCAGGGAAACAGTCTACTACAGCTCTAAGTGCATGACTACGCTACTAACTTGTTATAAGACTATACATCAAAAATACCTTTCGTGCACGGCGTGGGGCAGTGCAACGTATTTTGCTTCTTTGGTCAGACTCGCAGTAACCTACTACGATTAGGAAACTAAACGACATCCGTATCTTCACAATGTAGTGACGCAACATGCAGGCTTCAACACAGGTGACTGCAGCTCCTTATAAATTTGTGATGCTAGTTGTTACACATCCACACCACGGATTCCACGACGGACGATCCGTGATATCGATGTTCAGAAAACAAACTATTCCACATCATGCAAGCACACACGCGCACGCACACGCGCACGCACACACACACAGAGGCGTCATTTCTCGCGGCTTTCAAGATGCGAGTTTTCGGTTAGATGCGTGTTGCCGCGTTCGGTCACAACACAAACTAACCGCATTCCGTGCACAGACACACACATATACATCATTTGCAGATCCATAAATGTGGGCTTTGGTTAGATGCCGGCGTCGTCCGGTTCGGAGGCACTACAGTGTAGTAGGCACTTGCGAGCAAGATACACGAACCATTCGTTGACAACTTGATGCTGAATACGGAGGATCATGCTTCGCGCACACGACGACTTCGAAGAATACGCGGACCCTTCGTACGCGGCTACATCCATGGCGCAAAGTTTTTCTTCACGACGCGAAGCAGCCGAAGCAGCTGCTGTGCCGCTGCGCTGCTACCACCGCTATTTTCACGTCTTTACTGATATGCGGGAGCCGCTGTTGCGCACACCAAAATAATTTAGCCACTTGCAGCCGTTTTTAAATTACAATACATGCATGCTCTTCAATCCTGTAAAACAAAAGTTAATAATATTATAACGCAGGATTATTTAAACACATTTGAAGATAGCCGGTCGCTCCTGTCGCGGGAAAAACAGTCGCTGCAATCGCAAGTCATCTGAAACGAAACCGCCATTAAGCGACGGGAGCGAACAGAGCGATTGGAACGATTTTCGTCGCTGCAATCGCGGCATGTGAAACAGCCTTAAGCCTCAGCTATCAAATGACATGCTGTAATGCATAAGGTTAGTGGGATGGAAAGCTAAACGTGACTGACATGCGTCCTGACTGCTGTTGGAAGTCAGTTCGCTTCCAACAGCGCTGACGTGATATGCACCTTGTAATGGAATGGGCGCCTAGCATTATCTCCGTACTTTTTAAGCTCTTCCGCTCCCAGCGTTCAGAAGTAGGACACAACGTCAGGTGGTTTGACTGTGAGCTCGGAGGAGAGAGAGAGAGAGAGAGCTCAGAAACGACACGAAACAGATGGTAGCTTTGTACGCAAACGGGCTCGAACGCCGCAGGATAGGTACAGGTTGCCTCAGACACGGTAATGTAGTAGTTTGTCTTGTTTGCCCGACTCGATCTGTGCATGTTTCTGGGCGAGCGCCAACTCTGCACTGTCGGCTGTGAAACTAGGTCCTCGCTTTTCCGTGCAGAGACGAGTTTTCCATCGTGGCAGCTTTTGGAACGAAGCTTTGGTCTCAGCGCAAACCTGCGTAAAGATGCATCAACGAATCTCGGCATCTTACCTCTAGTACACCTGAACACTTGCATCTGCGACTGTTCCGAGAGTTGCAGGTTCAATACCTCGTTGTTCCCGTCTTAACTTCGAATATCTCCAAAAGGGGTCCAGTCATGTGCATCGAAGAAGACTTGACGCCGCTCGTGGAACGGGCAGTAGAGAGCAACGCGGATGAACTCTGGCAGCTGAGTCGCTTCTTGTGGGAGAATCCAGAGCTGGCCCTGCAAGAGTTCAAGGCGCACGACAAGATCTGCGACTTCCTGGAAAACCGAGGCTTCACGGTTCGAAGAAGGCACCTGCTGGACACCGCGTTCAGGGCGGAGTTTCAAGCTCCCGGAGGAAGCAATGGTATTGACTCTGTACAGTTTTATACATATATATGTATGTAGAGCACGCTTCAATGCAGCCCCCACCCCTTTATGATTTGCGAACGTTGGTGCTCTGACCTACCGTGTTTGCGCGTTCATTTTCAGCACTGTGTCGTACTTAGTGGCACATTGCCAGAAGTGGTAGCACTAGCCAATGATGGCTGACTTTGGCTAGCACTGGCTAACTGATGTCTTGTGTCATCTGGTAATTAGGTAAGTTTCAATAATGCAGCCTCTTGACGACCAACTGTGGCGAGATAATTAATCAAGGTAATTATTAATTAAGGTAATTAATATAATTAAGGTAACTGTGTCAGCAAATGTTAGCCAGTGTTGCCATATGTTGGGTAGTGTCGGTGAAAGGATGATAAGGGTTGACTAATGTAAGCTGTCTGATCTGAAGTAATACTGTTCTCATTCAATATATGATGGACATGCAATGATGAAGATGCTTTAACGCAGCAGTTTAAATTTGTTCTGCCTCTTTCTTTCTTTCTTTCTTTCCTTCCTTCTTTCTTTCTTCATCTCGTAACGTTGCTGGTTGTGTGCGTTGGCTGGTCAGTCTTAGCAGATCGAGATGAAATGACTGTGTTCGTGTTCTTAATATCTGCAAGGAACATCCGTTCCTTTCCCCTTTTCGTTGTCCGATTGTTTACGTCAATATGTTTCCAGGTTAGTCTGGCGAAAGCTACTGGCGAGTCTGTAAAAAGGGGGCGGGGGGGTAGTAGTTGGGCGATCGCTGTCTCTACAAGGAGCTAGTCAGACCATTCCTTTTGTGTTACGCATAACTGTGCGCACAAATTGTACACTAAACGCCGTTTCTGTACACGTAAAACAATGAACCCTGTAGATGAAGCGATTGGAAACCATGTTAGAAACTTCGGCATCTACATACCACTTCAATATCCTCTTACCTCTTACCTTCAACGTCTTACCTCAGAGAGTTTTTACAAATGACATATTTACAAGGCGCCTCATGCATCAGGAGGAAGCGTTTAAACAATCGCCTCGGGAAACCTGCACGTGACGCACATCCCAACGCCAGCGCTGGTTGTGCATAACTTTTCTTCTGTGCTACAACCCAGGTCCAACGGTCGCCATCATAGCGGAATACGACGCCCTGCCGGAGGTCGGACATGGATGTGGCCACAACCTGATCGCTGAGGCTGCTGTCGGTGCTGCAATAGCCGTCGTAGAAGCCACGAAGAAGACTTCCAACGCCTGTGGCAAGGTGCAGCTGAGAATAAGTGGGCGTCACAGCACACGTAGTGCCTGTATGTAGGGCCGTACTTCACAGCAGAGCCATTTAGAGGGGGGTGACGCCTTTTGAGATAACGGTACCGATCGGTCGAGAAGGCTTCTGCGGACACTACGTCCAAATATTATATTGCACTGTACTCACCATGGAATTTGCGATTGTGGTTTCAAATACAGCTGGAATTCACCTGCTTTATTCCTTCAAGAAAGTACTTCACGAAGGAGGAGCGACTATGCCGTTTGACTTTTTTCGTAGTCCTTAATCATCGATACTTGCATTTTCTTTATTTATTAAACTCGAAACGAACAAATAAAACATTAGAACATTACGTAATATGTCGAAAAATTAACAGGCGATTGGCAGTTTTCATCATAATCACCATCATAATCGTCATCCTGTCTTATGGCCTCTGCAGGAAGAAGGCCTCTCCCGATGCCCTCCAACCTTTCCTGTCCTGCGCTAGCTGATTCAATTTGATGCCTCCGAATTTCTTGATTTCGTCACTCCATCTTACTCTCTGTCGTCCACGGCTACGCTTACCCTCTCTTGTTGTCCATTCCGTCGTTCTAACTCTCCATCGGTTATTTAGCCTTCTCATCACATGGCTTGCCTATGTCCCCTTTTATTTTCTTGACATCGATTATTATGTATGCTTACCCTGTTTGTTGCCTTACCTACTCGACTGTCTTCCTACCTCATAACGTAACACCTATCATTCGTCATTCCACCGCCCGCTGCGTGGTTCTTAGCTTCCTCTCGAGATTCCTTGTATTTGAAGGCAAATTGGAAATTCCATGTGCTTGCAGTGCAATGTTTCAACCACGTGTCCACATGAGCCTCCACGACTGATCAGCACCGTTTTCTGACCATGCTAAAAGAGTGTTTCAGGGCCATTTTATTGATTAGCTTTTGAAGGGCTGCGTTGGTAAAGACAGCAACCCAGAAGGTGCGTATCTCAATTGCTCAGGAGGTGTCCTGTAAAAGCTACTAAACCTGAAACTGCGCAAGCACCAGGCGCTGCAGCTTGGCCAAAGTTGCATGTTGCTTTAGCGATACGTGCCACTACTCACTCGTAACAAATTTAGTCAAAGTTTCGTTGCAGTTGACCTTTAAGGAAACGTGATTCCCCGCAGCTTGTCGTGATCGGTACCCCTGCTGAAGAGTGCTACGGCGGCAAGGAGATGCTCGTTCAGAAGGGCGCCTTCCGGGACATCGACGTCGCCATGATGGTGCACCCGATGCATCAGGACACGCTGAGAGTCGCCCTCAACGCCTCTCAGCAGGTTGGTCAGTGCGCATGCGCGAGCTAGTAACGGTGACTGGCCGGCCTGTTAATACACGAATTGAATCGTACCAGAAGCGAATCATGTGGAATGCGGAAGAGACGTTGAATAATCCTCGCCCAAGGATATGTCGCTTTGTCCTTTTAATACGAATAAATTCAGTGCCCTTCCACTCTGTGAAGATCGTTGACCTGGAAAGGTGTTGGTCTCGGATGTGTAGTATCAGCGCTTCCTCTATATTTTTCTTTTTGAAAAAAAAAAAATAGGCGCTGGTAATATCAGCGCCTCCCTGGTAATATTCTCTGTTGACAAGACCCGAGAACAGACACGCTCTTCGTCAAAATCTAGCCATATAGAGCTTAAGTAAATGCATTGTACTCCTGGTCCACTTAGGGCTCATTGAATCATTTTGATTTACAGTTCGATCGCTTAATTCACATTTGACTAACAGCCCTGCCACTGTGGTCTAGCGGCTATATAACACTTGGCTGCTGATCCCGAGGTCACGGGATCGAATCCCAGCTGCGGCTGCTGCATTTCGATGGAGGCGAAATGTCGCAGCCCGTGTGACGCCCACACAGCAGTGCTATAGGGGGGTTCATTCCAAGCACGATGACAATACCCTTCTTCCTCCTCTAATAAAAATACATCTCTACATTGCGCATGTACGCGCCACCTTTACTGGTGGTGCAACATGTACCAGCGTGCCCAATTTTCTGTTTTTTGCTTTGAAGAGAGAGAGAGAGAAAGAATACATCAAGGCCCTACTGCTGCTTTGCATGCTGCTACATGCGGCACGCCCTACATGCTGCTTTGCAGCATGTTTAACAGTAGGGCCTTGAAGTATTCAAACGACCGTGCTACGATCCCGTACAGCGTACTTCAGTGGACGCTGGCGCGCTCGCTTCCTGTCGCAGATAACCGTGAGCTATCAAGGTAGAGCGGCCCATGCCGCCGCGTGTCCCTGGGAAGGAGTCAACGCACTCGACGCAGCTGTGGCGTCGTACGTAAATGTGGCCCTACTCCGACAGCAGACGAAGCCTTCCTGCCGAATACACGGTCAGTATGCGCTTCCACGGGTCACTGGCGTTTGAGGTCACAAACATTAGTAGTTTTTTTTAAACTGCACTAGAAATACAAGGACAAGAGAAGAGAGCACAAAAGGATGCCACGTGCGCAGGTTCTCTTCTGTTGTCCTTGTTTCTAGCGCAGTTAAAAAAGATCTTTCCCATGATAAAAAATAACCAACTAGCCCAACTTGGTGCACTGATACAAACACTAGTAGAGTGTCCATAGTCAGAAGAGGCGTGCAAGACACGGACACAAGGGGAAGAAGTGAACAACACGAACACCCTTACCAACTCGCTGAACTTTCTGACCTTTTGAGTTTCTAGTAAAGTGTCTCTGGTAAAAGCCGAAAATATTCAGGCCACAAGCTTGACACTTCAGTGCCTAACACAGACCGGACGAGTTGTACGAATGGAAATGAAAGCTCAAATAAAAAAAAGCTACACATATACTCAAGAAGTGGCCCTGAAGAGTTGGCTTCCGCTAGCTTCCACTTCATACTAGCCCCGCCACGGTGGTCTAGTAGCTATATAACATTCAGCTGCTGATCCGAAGATCGCGGGATCGTATCCCGGCCGCGGCGGCTGCATTTCGATGGAGGCGAAATATTGAGGCCCGTGTGCTGTGCGATTGTCAGTGCACGCTTAAAGAACCCCAGGTGGTCGAAATTTCCGGAGCCTTCCACTACGGCGTATCTCGCAAGCATATCGGGGTTTTTGGATATAAAACCCTAGAAATAAATAAATGACCTCATACTAGAAGGATATACAGCCCCTAGGCTTCCTTCCCTCATGTTTCTTCTCTTAGTCGTCGTCTTTGTTAGAAGTGCACGGAGCGAAATATTAACGTATACCAACTTGATCAGCAGTGAGAATGCATGGTGGGAAGGCTTACACTGTGTTATATGAACTGAGCTGTTATAGTTACATTGAATTCAGGATATTGTTGAAAAAATGCAATCCTAGATGAGAACCTAAAACGCTAGCATGTAAAAAAAAAAGGTATGTTTTCTCCGCAAAGTTAGAGTTCATGTATATGCGATGCACTATCCGACGGCACAGGAATCATCACCGAGTCCGGGAGTTACGCCAACATCATACCGGAGACCAGTAAGGTGGTGTACCACATCCGAGGCCAGACGGCCGACGAACTGTACCAGCTGAGAGCTCGCGCCGAGGACTGTTTCGAGGCGGCGGCGCAGGCAACCAACTGCACCGTGACGATGGCGAAAGACGTTGTGTACAAGGACGTCGTCCACAACGCCACACTCTCGAAAGTCTACAGAAAGCACGGCCAGACCCTTGGTATGTGCTACCCACAAACATTCCTTACGGAGGTACGCCTGTGGTTTTTCCACCATATCTGATATCGTTGTTTTCTGATAGTACTGACAGCCCTGAAGAAGCCAGGGTCATGCGATTTGTTCAGAAGCTCATCAATAATTTTAAATAACCGAATGAGCGATGCGTTCAAACCGAAAACGAAACGGGTAAACGCTTCGTACATCGTGTGCGATGACGTCACAGCCTCCCCTCTATCTGATATATGGAGCTGGTGTCAGAAAAATGAAAGTGGCGATGTCATCCAACGATGTATTGAGCTCTTCTGAACTTAACAGCGACAGTTTGAGCGCTGAAGTATCGTCGTTTTGCGACCCGCCTGCTCAGGTAGGCATGCGTTGCAGGTGATGACGTCAAAAAACACGGTGGCTCGCGTGGGAATCCGCTAAAAATTTTTAAAATTCGTCTTCAGGAAAACTAAATGACTTGCAACTGCCTGGCTTGGCATGTATAACTGGAGGGCCGAGGAGAACATATATTCAAAATTTCATTGAGTTGAGTGGACAATGAAATTTCGCCGGACTTGCCTTTTAAACAGCGTTATACAGGGGCCGTGTTCTTATAGAACGATCGCTCTTGGCAGTGTCGCCAAAGTGGCCCCTTAGTGCTCGCTGATTGGATGGTTGAGGAAGGGCGAGCAAGTAGCTCACTTCGCCATTTGTCACTCGAGATTCGAACGCAGGGCCGTGACGCTGAGGCCTATACCGTACCAGTGAACACGAGGATCCGAGAATCACGGGATCGAATCCCGGCCGCGGCGGCTGCATTTCGATGGAGGCGGAATGTTGAGGCCATTGTATGCTGTGCGATGTCAGCGCACGTGAAAGAGTCCCAGGTGGTCGAGATTTTCGGAGCCCTCCACTAAGGTGTCAGTCGTAATCATAGCGTGGTTTTGGGACGTAAAACCCCAGAAATCAATCAGGTACACAATATACAAGGTTCGCTTCGCACCATATCCACGAAAGTGGAAAAGTAAATAATTTTATTTATTTCTTCACTGATCTCCCCTCTTTAAAACGAGGGCGGATTCCTTCAGGACCTGAATAAAATCTATCTATCTATCTATCTATCTATCTATCTATCTATCTATCTATCTATCTATCTATCTATCTATCTATCTATCTATCTATCTATCTATCTATCTATCTAATCTTCACTGCGTGTACGCATATAGACCCGCCAATTGCTCTGAGCCTATGCACACGCTATGCAGGCGTGAAATTCACGGACGCCGAGCTTGGTTGCATGGAGTTCTGCGGAGCGTCCACGGACGCCGGAAACGTGTCTTACGAGGTGCCCATGATTCATCCGATGTTCGCCATCCGCGCCGATGGCATGAACCACACCGCCGCATTCGCCGAGGGTGCCAACTCTCCGCAAGCTCAGCTCCCAACTCTGCGCGCGGCTAAGATTATGGCACTCACGGCACTGGACCTACTCAGGGATCCCGCCCTGGTGTCCGAGATCAAGACGGAGTTCGCTCAGTGGAAGAACGGACGGACTCAAAAGCAAGGTGCGGTCATTTTAGATGCGAAGCAGCTTATGATCGGGGCTATGTCACTCCCACCCTCCCTCCATCCGCCGTGCGGCGTCCACAACCTCACTGCGCATGCGCATCCTTCTCCCCCTCCTCACCTCGGCATTCCTCCTCTCCTCTCCGAACGTTGTGTGTTGACTATCGAAGCGCTCTTTCTTGGAACGAGAACTCATCCTCGCCCGCGAGAGACAAGCTGACGCAGCCAGCGTCTGCTAGCGTCAAACCGATGCGAACGCGACACCTAGCCAAACCGATGCAAACGCGGTGTGCACCCCCCGTGCTGCTTCGCATCACCTAATGGTCCCCTTTAGCGGGAGATGGCGTAATTTTTTTTATTGATGGGCGCCGCAATCTGAGGGCTTTGCAAGAGCGATTTCTTGGCCTTGAATGCCGCGACGTCAAATTAACAACGCCGGGAAGTGACGGGTGCGTCTGTATACGTCCATATTCAAGCGTCTGTGCCGTTTTTTTTATAGTTAATATGATGACAAAACGGCGCCTTATCAGTGCGAGATGGCGGCACTCGGGAGCGTCTGTAATACGGTCTATAAGGGTATGCTAATAGCGAATTTTTGCTTCGAATAGAGCCAGAAACGAATGCAATCGTAACTTGTCCTGAGAAAAGCTGCACTACAAGACCGAGAGAGAGAGAGAGAGAGAGAGAGAGAGAGAGAGAGAGAGAGAGAGAGAGAGAGGCAATACACAGGAGCCTTGATATTGTATATCTTTGTCCCGTCGTTTAGCGCATCTCAAAATCTACAAGGATGTATTAAAGAGATAAAACGTCAACCCCTCTGGCGATCAAATTGTTTTTGGAACTATATGTAAACTGCCGCTTTTACAGTTAATGCCAAACGATACTGATGATTACATATTCGTATACTAATTCGACTCTGTGGCGTTAAATGCATTAAATGGCATTAATGTTATTCGAGCGTCCAAAATTCCACAGTACGAATGATGGCTGCCTGTCCGATGTCTGGCTCTTCGAGCGACGTGTCCTACTGGGTCCTCTGGCTGGCTGGGCTGGGCTGGGCTGCAGCGATGTAGTGATTGCATTGAACGATTCGAATGTTGAATCAATAGATATGCGCGGTTCGACCCGTGCTAAAGCTATACGAAGCCATCGGTCTAAGCGCTTGCAAATAAAGAGCAGGTGCAACCAAGAAAGCTATTAGATGGCCCATTTAAATAACCTCAGGTGGTGGTAAGAGTTTTCGGAGCCATCCAATGCAGCTTTTATCTCCTTTCTACTCTATCATTCCCGTTCTTCCACCACCATGGCCGCTGAGCCGCGTACTTTACTAAACCGAATCACATATATTATTATTACAACAGTTCTATGACTTGGTTATCACCACGCTTCTGTGGTCGCAGATCTTTGTAACTTTCTCTTATCTTTCTTACCCAGACTGCCAAGGTCCAGCTACTTAGGCGCTCCCGTCCCAACACTACCACTGCGAAAACTTGCAGGTGCAAGAAACCACCAGTTGAAAATACCAGAATTGTCTGCAGGCCCGCAGGAACTCATAGGGACCACGATATTATTGTTCAAGGATCGATGGATATATGTTTTCCTCGGAACTGTCTGTATTAAACGTCGTATCGAGCTATGCCTTCAATAAATTTCGTTTACTAACCAGATGTCGTTTGTACTGAATGCGCTGGACAAACAAAATGAAGAAAACTGGAGGACTCTTTACCTTTAAAAGAGGAACGCTGCAGCGCGAGCGCCATTTGGAGGATGTTTGTGTAAGTATCCCAGTCGTAAATAACCTGCCTGCGCTCGGCATAGGTGGCGCTGCCCGCGTGTGTCGCTGCTGTTGTGGTAGGAATACTGGAAAAGGGCTTGTATTTGAATTTCCGCGTAATGCAGTCGCCGCGGCCGGGATTCGATCTCGCGAACTTAGGATCAGCGGCCGAGTTTGACATATATGCTCTAATGTTAACATTCAATACCTTGTGGCGCATACCCGCGTTCGCCGGGCGAGAGTGAGCTATACGTCATTGTGGTGTCCTCAATCGTGACGTGTATGATATGACGTGACGATATGACAAGCATATCGTATGAGTGCTGTCAAGACCAAGTGAACGAGGCGACCAGGAGGGCACCGAGATGTAGGCGGCTACATAGATAGATAGATAGATAGATGGATAGATAGATAGATAGATAGATAGATAGATAGATAGATAGATAGATAGATAGATTTAAAACACTGAAGTTACGTGACACCTGTCCGACTTTTCAACACGCGCGTGATTTCCCGCTATTCGTGCGATTCCTGGATAATCGTAAGAAGTTTCCTGGAGTGCGTATGAACCACGGAAGCCATAATGATCCCAATAATAAGAAAGACGAGTTCCTTTTTCGCGCACGCAAAAAGGAAAATCTCTATCTAGCTTGATTGTTTATTTCATTATTTTCGCTATACCTTATTTTCGTTGTGTTTCTTTCGATTACTTCTTTAAAATTTAATAGTAAAGACACGATACCAGCTACCTTGGTCAATCCCCAACAATCTGTACGCGCCATATCAGACAGGATCATCAACATCGTCATCGTCGTCTTTACCATCACCATCACCACCGCCGCGCATGAAGAGGTTTAAGGAAATCGAACGTCCACCGTCCTTCGTCCTCTGTCCCCGAGTAACCCTGGTGAAGTCCGTGACCCTCAGCGAGCTCCCCGTCTCAGCCAACGTGTGTCGCACTGCTCACTTTGTGAACGGCGCCCCTCTGTTGCAAGGCAAGTAGCGTTGATAATATTGGTTGGAAACTCGTGCGAGAACTGTTGAAATTTATAGATAACGGCGCGGACGGGTTGGGGAGTGGTGTGTGTGTGTGTATGAGGAGGAGGGGTGGGGGGAGGGTGTAATGCACTGCTGGGTTTCTTGCGTTGCACAAGATTCAACGTAAAAGAAAACTGACGCCAATTCCGTGCCGTGACATCCGTCGGCCAGTAATGCTGTGTCCCTTTATATAGGATCCAAACTGATTACGCCTGCGTTGGATGCGTTAATTCCCCTTTCAATCAATCAATCCTTACGGTTTACAAGGTGACACATATGGCTTTGAATTTCGCACACACGGAAGGAATTCCTATAACTCAAGGCCTAGCAATGGGACCCCTTTTGCGGGGCGAGTGCGGAGTGACGCTCTTGTTCCGGACGCAGCACTTCCAGTTCGCATTACGAAATTAAAACGCCAGAAAAAAAATAAGCTATATGAAAGAAGACATGTTAGGAGTTCTGTATGACAGATAAAAAGCCGGAGCGTGAGTCTTTTATGCTAGGCAGGTTGTTGTTTTGTGGGGTTTAATGTCCCAAAACCAGTTCTGATTATGAGAGACGCCGCAGTGGAGGTCTCCGGAAATTTCGACCACCTGGGGTTCTTTAACGTGCACTGACATCGCACAGCACACGGGCCTCAACATTTCGCCTCCATCGAAATGCAGCCGCCGCGGCCGGGATTCGCTCCCGCGACCCTCGGATCAGCAGCCAAGTACCATAGCCTCTAGACCACCGTGGCGGGGCATGCTAGGCAGGTGTTTAACCATATCAGCAGGATTAATGGAAATTAATATTCGTTCTGTGACTTAGAAGAACGTCACGAAGCTTAAGAAAAAAAGAATCACAGCATATTCACGGGGTGAATGATGATGAGTGGGGCGAAGCTCCGGAAGGAATCATCGGTAAACCGTGAAACTCTTCCGCGCAATTCGCCCCACAATTAAAAGTGCAACACTTGAGTAAATGTCATCAAACTATTATAACATCTCGCATCTTTCATCATCAACTACAAGTACCTCCATCTCGTTTTATAACATCTCGCGCATGCTACGAATCCTCACGGTTCAACTATGCACAATGCACAAGTGAAATCTCCCACCGGCACTTCATTGCAAGTCAAGATGCAGTGCCTATATATATATATATATATATATATATATATATATATATATATATATATATATATATATATATATATGGGTTGCCGGTGAACGCTTCTCAATCAAGAAACTTGCTAGGAGACGCTGCCTGCGCCAACGTTGTCTCTCGCGGGCGAGCGCGTGCCGGGAGCCACGCGCTCGCCCTCGGCGCGTGCGTGCCTCCCGGCAGGCACGCGCCGGTGGCTACCTACTACTACTACTACTACTACTACTACTACTACTGCATACATCGGGGACGCACGACCCACGCCTTAAGGAGCTTCGCCCCTAAAATGAACTAAGGATATAAAATTTGCAACATACGACATGTGAAGAGTTGCGCATGATAGATATAATAGGCCAGAGGTCTTTTATACTAAAAAGGAATGTGACCATTAGGATAATAGTGAAACTTAAATAATGAAAATTGATATCGCGTGCGGCTCGTGCCTGCTTTAGAGATGCAGATATAGGCAGCACTTAATAAATAAATAAATAAATAAATAAATAAATTAATAAATAAATAAATAAATAAATAAATAACATCCGCCTCACACCCTTGTCGGATATGTAGTATAGTGTAGATGAAGTGTCACAAAGTTCACAACACCACCGATATGCGAGTGCCCAAGTAAAAAATTACAATTTTTTCCTTTCGTAGCTTCGTGCTGCAAGGAAACAATTAGTATACGTTCTCGCTATACTGCGTTTGACTGGGCTCACGTTTCGGTGGCATATGTAACCCTCTAGGTGCGTAACGGCCGCAGCAGGCAAAAGCCACGGGATTCGCACGGGACATGGCGGCGGATTTTTCGTCCCTGGTGCTCAACGTGCTGGAGGCCAAAGCGAACGAACTCCGTGACGTCAGCAAGTTCCTCGTGGAGAACCCGGAGACGGCGCTGCACGAGACCAAGGCCCACGACAAGCTGTGCGAGTTCCTGGAAGGGCAGGGCTTCAGAGTGCGTCGACGCTACTACATGGACACGGCGTTCAGGGCCGAGTACGAGGCGCCGGGAGGCACCGACGGTATGTCGAAGAAAAATTCTGTTTTACCGCAGTAACTGTTGCACTGTTGCAATTGAAGAACATTCCACTGGCTTGTAAACTACGTCATTTTTGATGTTTCACGTATGTATTTTCTTCACCATTTGCACTGTTTGTTGTTAGCATTATATAACGTCCCATGCCTGCTATAGCCCTGAATTGGGCTGCAGTATGTACAAATAAATAAATAAATAAATAAATAAATAAATAAATAAATAAATAAATAAATAAATAAATAAACGAACTTGCGAGTCCTACACTCCAAAAACAGTTTGAGCTTTATAGTACAAGTAGGCAGAGAGTTAAACAGGCTGAACAGAAAAAAAAAGAGGATTGAGAAGTTGGCAAGCCTGTGACGTGCGTATAAATAGCATGACGCAATAACTGTGGTTCAACCTTTAGGAAGGACGCTATTTTCTGCCGCTGTTGTCGGCAGCATGGCCCAGAGTCCGGGCGTTCTAAGGCAAAAGGGTGTTAAAAGGGTGTTTCGTTCCTCCCTTTGGGGACTAGGGGGCTGCCACAACCATTAGTCCCTTTTGGGACTAACTGCATGAGGTTCAACAGTTAGTCCCTCACAGTTAATCTGGAGTAGAAAGGAGGGAAACGCCGTAGTGGAGGGCTCGTAGAAATTTCGAGCACCTGGGCTTCTTTAACGCTGCTGTGGCATAGTGTCTTTAGCATCCTTGTGGCACGACGTCTACATTCCTACAGCGACACACTGCAGGGGATGAGGTCACGGATTCGATTCGGCGCCGAGAGATTATTACAAAGCCCTCTGGGAGACAAGAAAAGCCCGTGTGTTTAGTTTTAGGCGCGTCCGGAGTGGTCGAAATAAGTCCGCTGGCCGCCAATGTATATACGGCGTCTCCCGTAGCCGACGTCTTACTACGGCGCTCGGAACCGAATTTCAAAACATGGTTTAGCTTGGGGCATTCTCCTGAACCTACTCACTGCCTGATAATTTCTGATGCCCCAAAATGTGTGCAGAAATTCTAGGCGTTACGGAAACGTGCGAGGAAAGGCTCCTATAGGTCTGCGCAAAAGACGCAGCACAGTCATAACGTAAGGTATACTTCGCTGCGTGCTCTCTGATTCTCCTCTTCTTCCGTACACCTTTCCAAAATCATCCACTGTAACAAGCCAATAACAGTGTTGCTTGCACGCTTGTAACTTTTCATAGTCTTTTCTGCACATGGGCTCAGAGAGAAGGAGTAAAGCGTTTTGTTGTTGAGTCGCTATAGTGGTTGGGCCTCCCAGTCCTGAAGACAACTGGCTTTTGCCACCGCCAAGACCAAGGGTTATTGCTGTGCTGCGTCCCGGAAACAGGAGAACTAGAGTGGCCTCCCGCTCGACTATTATAATTTCCTTACATTTTGTCTATATATTGACGCGAGGTAGATTGGAACGAGGTGCCAACGGCCCCTTGAAGCGAGAACGACGAAATTCTTGGACCATAGCGTTGACCATAGTACTTACCGCTACCCTTGCAGCGACCGGGACGGTCGCTTTTGAGGAGTGACAAATGACGCGAGGTAGATTGGAACGCGGCGCCAACGGCCTCTTGAAGAGAGAACGACGAAGTTCTTGGACGCGCACGTGCTCTCGGACGATCAGACTTTGCTGAAGCCAGACGCTCGCTGCCAAGCTCGCGCTTGCGAACGCTTTTTCCTGGCTGTAGCTTGGGCATCTGCCGATTTCTTGCTTCTGGGCAGCTCTTGCACGTACTAGCTTCGTGACAATATTAGAATTACGTTGGTACGCCCAGACCATACGGAATAGCGTGGCCGTCTGGGGACAGAATTTATGTAGCGGATTATACGCCGAAGGAGCTATCTGAGACTATATACAAGTATTTGGAAAGGACAATCACTGTAATTGTTGCCACGCCACCTGCGCTGGCTAACAGGCCCAACTGTCGCTGTCATGGCGGAGTACGACGCCCTGCCCGACATCGGCCACGGCTGCGGCCACAACCTGGTCGCACAAAGCGCGCTCGGAGTCGCCGTGGCTGTCAAGGAGGTCATGAGCAAGGCCACCAACATCAGAGGAAAGGTAATTACTGCACCATCGTGTACGAAAAGTGATGAGGAAAACGATATACTGTACAACGAAGGCGATCGGTTTCACTGGTGTTCACGTTGCTTTGTAGCGTTCCACTTCGCATGTAAATAAGAAATACAACTGCCAATCTTTGGGCTTGTTGGTAAACTGAATCTGAGAACATTTTGAGCCTAAGGGACAAGGAAACGAGGAGTAGCGCACTGTAGTGTCGTCGTCCTCATGTCCTTGTCTCTTAGCGCTCGAAATGTTTTCAAGGAATACAAGCTTGAGAACTCACGGCGCGACAACGAATAGAAGAGTGGACTGCTGGGCGAGTTTCGAATTGTTATTGTAATAGACAGCGACTAGGCTTAACATGCGGTGACGGATATACGTTGAGTGTGTTTCTTTAAAACAAAGGGTGAACGATTCGGTGTACCTCGTACCCTACTGTAGCGCACTGTCCCGATAAGCAGCCAGAAGAGTCCATGCGCATGCGTGCACGAACAGGTTTCAGAACGAAAGAAGCTGTGGTAATCGACATTTTTAAACAGACGGAACAATCGAGGCCTCCCGCGAAAGCTGTAGGAAGCGCGGACACTGATTCGGCCAGGTTTCTCTCGTGCATCTGTCGTGTTTATCGTCGGTATTATCGAACCATTTTCGCTTAGTTTGGTCTCATTATGCGGCTATTTAACCCTAATTTGCAACTTTTATTTTAGTGTACTAACTTTATTATATCAGCAATTATACCATTTAGTTTACCTTTAACCATTATTGATCGCTTCTATGGGAATTCATCTGGGAACGTAAGATTGTGTTGCTGCGGTGCTACGATTCGCCTGTTTCCCTAGTGCTTGTCTTGTGTTTATCATAGGCGCTCTGAAATTTTTCGCTCAAGTTGACATCACTACGCGCTTAATTTCCCTTAATGTGTACGTATTATTATGTTATACTAATATGGTTTATTTTAAGCATTCTTAATCTGGATCCATGTTAATCGGCATTGGTCAGCCATTATTATTGCGATAGCAATTATATGGACAGCCTCGACGGGTTCTTGCCGTTGCCGTCGCCGTCCCGTATAAAGTCCAAAGTGATAACCTCCCGCGTATCATACGTTCTACCTGCGGGTAAAAACACGCGAGCGGGCCGCCGAGCGCTACTGAAGCAGAGGATCACACGAGCCCGGCCCATCTCTGAAGTTACATGAGAATGCCAATTAACAGAAAGATATTCAATTACATTTGAAGGCAGTTTTTGTGGAAACGTTATATGGCGTTACAACCCGTGGCATCTACATCTTTAGACGTAAAAACGCACGTAATGCGTAGTCGACGTAAACAACTAAACTACGAGCGCACATAAAAAAAAAAAACACGCAGTGGCCTGGAGCAACGTTCATTGCGTAAGCAAGCGCACTGTTAGGAATTTGGATAAGAAACTTCTCCGCGTTCATTCTGCATTAAGTGTATTAAAAAAGCGCAAAAAAAGGAAGAACGAACTTAGGAAAAAACTACTGGAGGGATGAAAGAAGGAACTTAGGAAAAAAAGTGCTGGAGGATATCCTCCAGTACCTTATTCCTAAGTTCACTGGAACTAGGTTCCTAAGTTGTTCCTACGTTTGCCGGAAGCTCTTCTGACTGGCAGCGCCAGTCAGAGGATCTTCTACTAAAAAAAAAAATCGTCAAGGAAGGAATTACATGCAGCCAAGAAGGTCGTTTCACTGGAAGTTTTCTTTTGTGCAATTAGATGAGCCAAGGAATAACTGCAGCCTGCAGTGGTGTCCAGTAGAGAGGGTGCACTTCACGAAAGAAATCATCCTGCTAAGCACCGTTTATTTTATTTATTCATAGATGCTGCACTTCCACGTTTGAGTCGGAGCAGGGTGGGAATTGCAATCGGGAATGTTGCAAGATTAAAAAAAAATCTTGGCAGGTGTACGATGCTAAAGAAAAACATAAATATAGATGCAAAAGTATGTGTAACAATAGAAAATAACTAAAAAAATGGCCGTTATACGATGTTAATAAACAAGTAATCAACCACGGTTTTTTTAACATAGTCTGAAAACCGTGTTCGTCAGTCTTGGAGACTAGTGTGAACGGTATGTCAGCCGGATATTCGTGCGCTGTATGATCCATGGGGAATTCGTAATTTGGTTTCAAATATAGCTCGAAATCGCTTGCTCTTTCAGCAAGTGACGTCACAACTAGCACCGACTGCGTCGCTTAACTTTTCTTGTTGTTCTGCAAGAAATATTCGCCACGTTTCTTTATTTGTTGAATTCAAAACGAACAAATAAAGCGTTACCGAGGACGCTTCTGCGATTATGGAAGCACTAGTACTAGTCCTACTTCGAGCGATGGAGTGAATGTTTCTTTTGACGTCATGCGTTGGAAGAAGTGCGAGTGGTTTCGAGCTGTATTTAAAACCAGACTGGTGCTCGCATCCTACTAATATTTGGCTCACGTGTTCACAAAAGCCTTCACCATGGCTGATGGGAACCATTTTCAGACTAGTATGTTAAAGTGTTGCAGGACCACCGCTGTAAAGAAATACAGAATACAATCACTGCACCAAAAGCAGCTCAAACGAATTGTTTAGCTCTGCAACTATTTGTTCAGAATGCATGAGAAAAGAAACTCAAATGGCGATACTTTCTTTAACCCGTGGCTCACCGTGTCATAACAAAACGGTTTGTTGGGCTAGTTGGCTATCCATTTTCTAAAAGGGTACATCGCCATAGGCACACACGGACAGGACGAATAAGCAGTTGTTGCTATAGCTGCAGTCCGTTATGTCCTTCTACTCTGTGTGTGTGTGTTCCTGTCGCGTTGTATGCTCCTTTAGAAGATCACCATGTTATAAACACCGCAGATTGTGGTTCTGGGCACACCCGCCGGAGAGGACAACGTGGGCAAGATAACGCTTCTCGAGAAGGGCGCCTTCGACGACATCGACGTGGCAATGCTGGCGCATCCTGGTCCCCAGGACGTCCTCAGGATGGGCTTCTCAGCCTGTCAGAAGGTGTGGTATGCATCATTATGTGGCTTGGGAGTCGCGCGTTCTTGCGAGGAACATGCGCCGCCCTAGCAATGTTATGAGCTCAACTGTGACACGTGGCTCCCAATAAACGCACCCTGTGGCAGTGCCGCGACAACTACAGATTTGGAAACTCAGTAGTATAATAAACAACGCACAAGCGGACAACGGACAAAAAAAAAAAAGCTTTACGCCAAGAATAATATAAACGGAAAAAATTTCGTTGACATCAGTGGACAATGAAAAATCGCCGGAGTTGGTCTTACGGTGTCACTGAGGTGAGGGAGGGGTAGATGTGCTACAAACGTGGATGGTGTTTGACGTTCGACGTTGCTCTGTGCTTGCAGCTGACGGTGACGTACGCGGGCAAAGCGGCCCACGCAGCCGCCAATCCGTGGGAAGGCGTGAACGCGGCAGACGCGGCCGTGTCGGCTTACTTCAGCCTGGTGCTGCTCAGACTTCGCATCAAGGGCACGTCCAGCGTACTCGGTAAGTATAGTGGGTTAGAGGGTTCACGTAGAAAGCCACCGGGAAGCCTCGGCGATTTGTCCAGAGTTTGACGTCCGTCTACGTGACTCTTTATTTGACATTCTGTAACGGATGCCCCTTTGCCCGCCTCGATGGTCTGCAGTGGTGACGGCCTTGTGTTGTGGAGTTCGATATGGGTTTTCGATATCCGCTTCTGTCTCGTGTCCATACGAGGGTGAACTTCGATTTGGGACAGCTGGAACAGCTCTCCCGTATAGCAAGGCACGTTATTGCCTCAAATCGTTTACATTTGTTCTAGGCACATTAGGGATGTCATGTACATTTATACAGTGTACAGTCAACCACAAATGTTCACGGACCACGCGACTGCGTGGCCAACTGCCTCATTGCTACACTTGCGCCACGTCCCGTGCGATCGACAGCAGCGCTACGTTCCAGAAGCACCCATTCTTAAATGTATGGCCTGTCTGTTTTCGCACTCTGCGCAATCTCGGCTGCCACCCAAAAAACGCGGGTTCGATCCCGGCCGCGGCGGTCTCATTTTCGATGGAGGCGGAAATGCCAGAGGCCCGTGTGCGTTGTCAGTGCACGTTAAAGAACCCCAGGTAGTCTAAATTTCTGGAGCCCTCCACTACGGCCTTTCTCTCTTCTATCTCTTTCACTCCCTTTCCCCCACCCCCACGGACGCTTAGCCGTGCTCCCTACATGGGCTGCAGAAATTAGCGTCCCTTCCTAACCAAACCACAATCATCATCATCATCTCTCAAGCGCGGCACGGAGGTGGTCTGCCGTGACGTCACGTAGACAGAGAGGCCCCATTGCTGAAGGAGGAACCCTTTGACGGGGAGACGCTGCTTTGAGGGGCGAAGCTCCTTAAGCTTTGGGTCTGTCCGTCCGTTGTAGTAGCGCGTTACCTACGAGGAACGCGCTACTAGGAGGGCTCGTGTGGGAGGCGCACCCTCGGCGCGTGCCTCCCGGTGCGCGAGCTTTCTCACTCTTCCATCTGCTGTCTTGTGAGAGAGACAGTGAGAGCGAAAGGCGCGCGTTGACTATGGAAACGCTCTTCCTTCGATGAACGCGCTACCAGCTCGCAAAGAAGGAGAACGCGCCCTCACCCGCGAAAGACAAGCTTGACGCAGGCAGCGTGTCCTAGCGAGTTTCTTGATTGAAAAATACCGACTGCTCGGGCTGGAGAACCGTTCACCGGCCACCCATATATATATATAGGCACTGGACCTTCACTTGCAATGAAGTGCCGGTGGGAGATTTCACTTGTGCATAGTTGAACCATGAGGATTCGTATCGTGCGCGTTAACTAAATTAATCCGGAACTCGGCACGATCTACGATGAACATCCGGAGCTTCGCCCACTCATCATCATTCACTCCGTGGATATGCTCTGAATTTTTTTTCTTGACATGTGCCCGGGATGGCCTTCGCAATGCGCGTTGTCAGTACGCGTTAAAGAACAACTCCGGGGATTTTTCATTTTCCACTGATCTCAATCAAAGTTTCAGCATATGTTCTCCTCGGTGCTACAATAATTTATGCTAAGCCAGGCGGTTGCAGGGCAATTAGTTTTCCTGAAAGTGAATTTTAAATTTTTTTTCGGATTCCCACGCGAGCCACCCTGTGTTTTTGACGTCATTACCTGCTACGCTGCCTACCTACCCGGGTAGGCGGGCCGTCTAAAGTAAAACGGCTCTACTTTAGCGCTCTAATCATCGCTGCCAAGTTCAGCAGAGCTCAATACATCGCTGGATGACGTCGCCACTCTCATTTTTCTGGCACTAGCTCCATATTTCTGACGGCGGGGAGGCTGTGACGTCATAGCATAGGCCGAACGAAGCGTCTACCGGTTTCAGTTTCGGTTTGAACACGTCGTTCATTTAGTTATTTAAAATTATTGGTGAGTTTCTGAGAAAATTGAATGACCCTGGCTACTTCAGGGCTAGTAATACTATTGGAAAACAGCGATATCAGAGTATTGTGAAAAAATCGCCGGAGTTGTCCTTTAAAGAACCCCAGGTGGTCGACATTTCCGCAGCCCTCCGCTACGGCGTGCCACATAATAACATCGTAATTTTGGCCCTCAAATGCCCAGCAGTTATTACCGATTGATTAATTTGTGGGGTTTAACGTCCCAAAACCAGCTCTGATTATGAGAGACGCCGTAGTGAGGGTCTCCGGAAATATCGACCACCTGGGGATCTTTTAACGTGCACAGACATCGCACAGTACACGGGCCTCAACATTTCGCCTCCATCGAAATGCAGCCGCCGCGGCCGGGATTCGATCCCGCGACCTTCGGATCAGCAGCCGAGTGCCATAGCCACTAGACCACCGTGGCGGGGCAGTAGTTTTTACTGCTACACGGAACGTGAACTTTCCTGACGGCGCTTGCATGCGTCTTCGCGCAGCTCTGATCGAGGAGTGCGGCCAGTACCCGAACATCATCGCCGAGTCGAGCCGCATCGTGTGCCGCGTGCTCACGCCGGAGGGCGAGGTCGAGCTCGACGAGCTGCAGGCGCGCGCCGAGCGCTGCCTCGACGCCGCGGCGCACGCCACGGGATGCAAGGCTGCGATAGCTCGAGGTCGCCGCTGCAAGCTGTTCGCGCACAACGACCCGCTCGTCAGGGCCTACAGGAGTCACGGAAAGGAACTGGGTATATATATAAAGTCCCTAGATATCTTTTTTTCCGTTTCCTTACGTGAAAGCGAAAAGTCTAGCAAACCTGTAGTGAACAGCCTTACACCGCGGGAAAAAGTAAGCATATAATCATCATCATCATCATCATCATCATCAGCCCATCTTATGTCCACTGCAGGACGAAGGCCTCTCCCAATCCTCGCCATCCTTGCCTGTCCTGCGCGAGCTGATTCCATTTGATGCCTGCGAATTTCTTGATTTCGTCCCCCCATCTTACTCTCCGCCGCCCACGGCTAACATTCGACTTAAGAACTTAAGCCTTAAACTCTTAAGAACCTAAAGGGCAACTCCGGCGGTTTTTTTAACCATTTTCTGATATCAATATTTTCCAATAGTACTGACGGTCCTATAACCGCCAGGGTAGTTCAATTTGCTCAGAAACGCATCAATAATTTTAAATCAGCAACTAAAGGTCGTCTTCAAATCGAAACCGAAACTGGTAGATGGTTCGTGGAGTATGTGCGGTGACGTCACAACCTTCTCGTCACCAGAAATATGGAACTGGCGCCAAAGAAGCGAGGTCATTCAAAGATATATTGAGTTATGTCAGCTTTTCTGAACTTGACAGCGACGATTTGAGCGCTGAAGCATCGCCGTTTTGCTTTTGACAGCCCGCTGACTCGGGTAGGCGGCGTCGAAGGTGATGACGTCAAAAACACAGGGTGGCCCGCGTGGGAATCCGCTAATAATTCTCAAAAATCATTTACAGGAAGACTAAATGACTTACAATTGCCTGACTTGGCATATCTTATTACAGTACCGAGAAGAATATGTAATGAAAATTTCATTGATATCAGTGGACACTGAATAGTCGCCTGGGTTGCCCTTTAAGACCGCCTTAAAATCTTAAGACGACCACAACGTTTGTGCATTTCCAGCGCTAACAAAAGAAAAGGAAAGGGTAAGGCAGGCCAGCACACAGGCAGAACGCTGGTCTTTCAGTTAAATCTGAAAGTACATTCCAACTAGCTCATCTAACCGCTTTGAGACCTCAGTGTTCACCTAAGCGTCTTGAGTAGCACTAGCCTCTAGCATTGGGCGCACCTTGGGTTAACATAGGTAGACTATTTGGTTGGTTAGGGTAGACTATAGGGCCCGTATTCAGAAACCTACCTTGTCCTTGTCGCCTTTGTGCCGTTAACGGGGTCGTGAAACGTTTTTCGAAGATTTTGTACTGAGCGCTTGAAGACAAGGTAAGGTAGTGTGAAGACAAAGATAGACGGGAAGAGAACCAGATAACACTGACGTTTGTGTTGTATCATTTTCCTGTTGTCTAGTCCTCGTGCCCACGTGCCTTCCTCTTTCATAATCAGCGCCTACCTAGCTGAGCTTTCTGCAGTGCTGATAATTTACCTGGAGTGCTCTCCTGGACGCTGTTAAATACCGCCATCTTGTCAGCTGTGGCTAAAAATGCCGCCACTACGAAATTTGACAAGACGGCGGAATTCGACAGTGTCCAAGATGTATACCACTCCCAGTTACCGTATACTGTCTGTAAGGTCTGCGCGAAGATTCTTTACAAAATACGCCCGTTCGCGATATAAGCACTATACTGCAAGTGCAAGCTACTTTGGAAACATCACAGTAGCACACAGCGGTGTCGGCAGCCACATTCAGCGATATGTGGTGTTAACGTGTGCAAATAAACTTTAACGATCTAACGCAGGCGTGCGCTTCGTGGACATGGACTTGACTCGCGTGGTGGACACGGGACGCGCCTGCGACTCGGCCAACGTGTCCCACGAGGTGCCCACGCTGCTGCCCGAGTTCGCCATTGGTCCGGTTGAGGAGAGCCACTCACGAGAGTTCGCACAGATCGCGGGATCCGAGGACGCACAGGCTCCCACACGGGTATGTTTTCTTCCAGCAAGCAAATAGCGTACTTGTACGATTGCAAATTGAACTGTCTTCTTGAAATTTGAAATCCAAAGTTGGCGAGTCGACTTACACTGGAATCCGAACGGAAAGCACCGGGCTGTATCTTGACCTTGTGGTAATGAAGTTTACGGTCACTGACCACGTCAAAAACGTGGTTCCTTGTTCCTTGTTCCTTGTTCCTTGAACAGGTTCCTTGTTCACAATGCAGCAGACGTAGCGCCGTTGTCCAGTTAAATATGAAGTATGTGACGTAATGAGCGGGCATAGATTTGAGGCATGTTTCCATCTGTCCTGTCAACGGTATCAGGTGTCGTCTGTATCAGCAGAGATTCCAGCAGCAGTCTCGTTGTCAAATTCTTCTCTTTGGCTATGACAGCAGCATTCTCCCAAGCGATAGCGTGATCACTCTTGTGCACATGCTCCGCTAGTGCGTTGTACACATGGCGGTGATTTTGAACATCGCGTTTGTGCTCTTTTAGTCGTCGAATGAAGTTTCCTGTTTCGCCAATGTAGCAGAAATTGCAGTCGTGGCACGGGATCTTATAGATTACACCCGGGAACTTTTCTGCTTCTAAGCGGTCCTTCACGTTGACGACTTTGCTGCGGAGCTTGTTTGATGGCACATGCGCTACGCGTAAATCATATTTTGAAAATATTCTTGAGAGTGCTTCGCTGATACCTGGTACGTAGGGAATGCTGGCCCGTTTTTGAAGAGTTCGTTTCTCGGCTGGCTGAGGATTAAGCATTCGTTTTTCAATTCTGCGAACAAAAGCAGACGAATAGCCGTTAGTGGACAGTTCTTGCCATACCGTAATAAGTTCTCTCTGCAGTTCGTCTTCGTTGGAGCATAAGCGGGTGGCCCTACGAACCAAAGACGATACGACAGCGGTCTTGTGTCCAGTCGGGTGGCAGGACGCAAAGTGGAGGTAGCGACCCGTATGGGTCATTTTTCGGTAAACGGAGAAGGATTTTAGAGTCGTAAGTAAAGTACGTGTTACTCAAGCAAAGATGAAGCAACTCACACAGCTCTGAGGGACCCAGGGGTGTCCGGTCAGCGAGGTTGGCATCCCTGGAAAGCGCTTCTTTGCAGGTTTCGACGGCCAGGTCGATAGGGACACTGGTAAAAAGCGAAGTCACGTCAAACGACACCATCACATCGTCATCACTGAGATGAAGGCCACGCACAGTTTCCACGAATGCTGAAGACTTCTCAACATGTGTTGTGGTGTGGCCGGCTAGGGGGCTGAGAACTTGGTGCAAATACCCAGATAGCTTGTAGAGCGGTGAAGGAGTGAAGTCGACTATTGGCCAAAGAGGTACGCCTGCCTTGTGTACTTTCGGGAGACCGTAGATCGCAGGGGCTGAACCGTTGGTGCACAATAACCGGTAGTATAATTTCTTGTGTTGAGGGCAGGCCGGTGGGAAGACAGTGGACAACGTTTTTTGCAGTTTGTTTTGAATGTTGCTTGTGGGGTCCTTGGTTAATACGGAATAGGTTCCTCCGTCTTCAAGCAAAGTAAGCATTTTTTCCCTTGTATGCGCTGCGGTCTAGTAATACTGTGGCATTACCCTTATCTGCTGGGAGGACGACGATACTTTTGTTGCTGCGTAGGGTCCGTATTGCTTCTTTTTCGGCTGGTGGGAGGCCGGCCGGCAGGTTGCGCTTTCGCCACGACGAGAGTACACCTATTGCTCTGGTGCGTGCTTCATCTTGCACTTCACGCGGCAGCTGAGAAACCGCTCGTTCAACAGCGCAGATCACCTTCTTCGGGTCAGAGGTAGCACTCGTGTTGTAGTTCAAGCCACGATTTTGTCTGCACTCCTGGATCCGTGCTGCCAGTAGGTTCTTTTCAGCTTGCCGGATGATCCTATGGCCCTACGTGGTACGGACCGGTATCTTCAAACGAAGAGATTTCGGCATAAGGCTCTCGTTTCTGCAAGTCTTGTTGAAGCTGAGATGAGTCTTGAAGGCAGCTGTTCTTGTCGAAAGCGAAACGAACTGCCTGATCTTGGATACGACGCCTTGTCCGTGCACATTCCTGTAATGCACATAGTCCAGAATTCGACGAAAGCTCGTCTAGTCAGGTAGCATGATGTGGTAATGAAGTTTACGGTCACTGACCAAGTCAAAAAGGTGGTTTTGACGTTTCGGAGCCTATACAGGTTCCTTGTTCACAATGCAGCAAACGTAGCGCCGTTGTCCAGTTAAATATGAAGTATGTGACGTAATGAGCGGGCATAGATTTGAGGCATGTTTCAATCTGTCCTGTTAACATCTGTCCATCTGTCCTGTTCCAAATGATGCCAAGGAAGCGGTCGTTAACTTATCCTGCTACCAGCCAAGTCCTGAAGAATTATCAATCCTGCACCGTGGCTTGAACTACAACACGAGTGCTGCCTCTGACCCGAAGAAGGTGATCTGCGCTGTTGAACGAGCGGTTTCTCAGCTGCCGCGTGAAGTGCAAGATGAAGCACGCACCAGAGCAATAGGTGTACTCTCGTCGCGGCGAAAGCGCAACCTGCCGGCCGGCCTCCCACCAGCCGAAAAAGAAGCAATACGGACCCTACGCAGCAACAAAAGTATCGTCGTCCTCCCAGCAGATAAGGGTAATGCCACAGTATTACTAGACCGCAGCGCATACAAGGGAAAAAATGCTTACTTTGCTTGAAGACGGAGGAACCTATTCCGTATTAACCAAGGACCCCACAAGCAACATTCAAAACAAACTGCAAAAAACGTTGTCCACTGTCTTCCCACCGGCCTGCCCTCAACACAAGAAATTATACTACCGGTTATTGTGCACCAACGGTTCAGCCCCTGCGATCTACGGTCTCCCGAAAGTACACAAGGCAGGCGTACCTCTTTGGCCAATAGTCGACTTCACTCCTTCACCGCTCTACAAGCTATCTGGGTATTTGCACCAAGTTCTCAGCCCCCTAGCCGGCCACACCACAACACATGTTGAGAAGTCTTCAGCATTCGTGGAAACTGTGCGTGGCCTTCATCTCAGTGATGACGATGTGATGGTGTCGTTTGACGTGACTTCGCTTTTTACCAGTGTCCCTATCGACCTGGCCGTCGAAACCTGCAAAGAAGCGCTTTCCAGGGATGCCAACCTCGCTGACCGGACACCCCTGCGAGAGCTGTGTGAGTTGCTTCATCTTTGCTTGAGTAACACGTACTTTACTTACGACTCTAAAATCTACAAACAGACGCATGGGACTGCTATGGGAGCATTAATATCCGTGACAACCGCAAACCTTGTGATGGAAAGCCTGGAGAAAAAAGTCCTGACAGATTTCAAACCTGCACCGAAAGTTTTTCTGCGCTATGTGGACGACTGCTTTTGTATCCTGCACAAAAACGACGTCGACCGGTTGCTACAGAGGCTCAACGCCATACACCCGACCATACAATTCACTCTGGAGCGAGAAGAAAACGGCAAGCTTCCTTTCCTAGACGTACTCGTACATCGTTCCGACGGTGGCCTATCCTTCTCCGTTTACCGAAAAATGACCCATACGGGTCGCTACCTCCACTTTGCGTCCTGCCACCCGACTGGACACAAGACCGCTGTCGTATCGTCTTTGGTTCGTAGGGCCACCCGCTTATGCTCCAACGAAGACGAACTGCAGAGAGAACTTATTACGGTATGGCAAGAACTGTCCACTAACGGCTATTCGTCTGCTTTTGTTCGCAGAATTGAAAAACGAATGCTTAATCCTCAGCCAGCCGAGAAACGAACTCTTCAAAAACGGGCCAGCATTCCCTACGTACCAGGTATCAGCGAAGCACTCTCAAGAATATTTTCAAAATATGATTTACGCGTAGCGCATGTGCCATCAAACAAACTCCGCAGCAAAGTCGTCAACGTGAAGGACCGCTTAGAAGCAGAAAAGTTCCCGGGTGTAATCTATAAGATCCCGTGCCACGACTGCAATTTCTGCTACATTGGCGAAACAGGAAACTTCATTCGACGACTAAAAGAGCACAAACGCGATGTTCAAAATCACCGCCATGTGTACAACGCACTAGCGGAGCATGTGCACAAGAGTGATCACGCTATCGCTTGGGAGAATGCTGCTGTCATAGCCAAAGAGAAGAATTTGACAACGAGACTGCTGCTGGAATCTCTGCTGATACAGACGACACCTGATACCGTTAACAGGACAGATGGAAACATGCCTCAAATCTATGCCCGCTCATTACGTCACATACTTCATATTTAACTGGACAACGGCGCTACGTCTGCTGCATTGTGAACAAGGAACCTGTATAGGCTCCGAAACGTCAAAACCACCTTTTTGACTTGGTCAGTGACCGTAAACTTCATTACCACATCATGCTACCTGACCAGACGAGCTTTCGTCGAATTCTGGACTATGTGTATCTTGACCTTATTACATAACGTTATGGAATTAGTACGCGTCGTGTTTCCCTCTTTTAGATGCGAAGCAGCTCTTTGACTAGCCTGTGTAACGCCCTTTGTGCGTCCGTACGGCGAGGGCGAGGGCAACGCGCTGCCCTCGCCGCAGGTGTTGGAGCGGTGCCAAGTAGGTCACGCCGCAGCTGCGCGTTGACGTCACGCTCCCCTCGCAGTGCGCTCACGTCACTCTCTCCCTCGCCTGCCGGCGCGCTCGCCGCAGCTGCCGCCTCGTCCGTTCGCCCGCAACACCTGCCGCTACCGCCACTCGCTCCGCTACCGCGACCGACAAAAAATTAACACCATCTTCCCAAAGGGAACCCTGATGGGATGCGAAGCACCCGCGTTAGCGCCGTTCAACCCGTGACGCCACCCGTGCGCAACGCTGCTGCTTCGCATATCCCATCAGGGTTCCCTTTGGGAAGATGGTGTTAATTTTTCTGTTCAGGGTCGACTAACACTCTAGTCGACCTGCATTTGTGTAAGCACGTACGTCGCAGAATGGTTCGAACCAGAATAGTGCGACCGCGCCCTTAAGTCAAAGCACGAGAGTCCTTCTGCGTGCTCCATGCATGCGGGGCGGCGAAACATGGCGCCGTTAGTGTCCCTGCATATGCTCCCAACTAGGCGCCGTTAGGAAGCTTCGATACGCGCTTCTCTGTACAGGGCGGTGGCAACTATTGGCCAGCGGCAACGATATTGTGAATCACAGCGTCTGTTTGGTGCCATGCTTCGTTAGGGACGTAGTATGCGGCTGTTTCGTGCCCGTGCTTAGTTCGAGACCCAGACGCACGCCGCAACTAGTTTATGGACGCCAGCGCAGCTGAGTCCCAGGACTCGTGTGATTCAATATGGCGGGAGGCTGTTACAAACCTGCACAGAGTAGCGTGTATCCCTAGGCGCCCTAGGCGCCGTTAAGGTCCCTTTATCTAGGGACCTTAGGCGCCGTTGGCCCTTTGCGCCATCTTGAGGGTGACAGTCGAGCCTCTGCCACTCTGAAGCACCTCCGAGACTCGCCTCCTAGATTTGCGTATCACCAACGGGAAATAGCGTACATAAAAAGATCGCCGTTAACAGTTATTATAATGCTTGCGGTGTGGCCTATAGCGCGCAGCGTATCGCGCTTCGGAGCCAGAGGTCGCATTTTCGATTCCCACTCGGTCCAAAGGGTTCTTTCTTTGCATCTACCTAAAATTTTCGCTCACAGACAAGGGAGATTTTTGCTCACACCCAACGGCGCCGGAATTTCTGCGAAATTCACCGCAATTTCACCGGAATTTCTGCGAAACGAGCTCTTTAACACCATAGCCTTAATATAACTTCTAAGACATGAGAGCGGAATACGGTAAATCGCACCCTCTGAGCAATCCATGCACCGGCCTGCCTTTCTTGTGCTGAACGCCGTATCCTTCCCCTTCTTCCCCACAGCGCGTTTGGCCATTAGGTCATACCAACTATCCCCCATAGCAGCTTTGCTAACGCCCAATAAGTATTTGCAGGGCCCCTTTAAGAAGAAGAAGAAGAAAGCATTTAATGAGAGGAAAGGAGGAGATGTTGGCCTGGAGAGTGAGTCTCTGGCCTGCTACTCCTCACAGGAGAAAAGGGATAAATAGAGATAGAGGGAGGTATGAGAGGTGACGATGGTAAAGTACAATGAGTCACTATACACGTCCTGTAAGCGGCTGTGAACCATGCGCAGTAGTCTTTACAGCACAGTATTAGAGACGGGCATCTAAACCTGTGTCACACAAAAAATTAAAAAGGGCATTGAATTTGCGTTGGGCGCTGGGCCCCTTTACAGAACGGTCTAACAGTGCGAACTGATTTACTGTTTTACTTTAGCGTCCTTTAAACTTGGAAGCTTGGAATTGATACTAAACGGCACCGACGCAGAGGGTTATCCAGATGCTGGCGCTCACTGCTCTGGATGTATTCACCGACCCCCAGCTGCTACCCAGTGCACGGAAGGACCTCAAGGAGTGGAAGGCGGCCAGACAGCCGCCGTGCACTTGCCCCAAGATGGCGGACCCTGGTTCGAAGGCCACGTGAGGGACGCCGAGAATCCAATGTGATGTTCAATTGAGGCACGTCTCTCCAGAGAGCAACGTCAAGGTGAACGATCGGTATTCTATACGTCGCGTTGCGTTTGCCATGTTGACAATAAAATACGCTATTGCATAATCGAAACCCTTTGTGTGAGCAAATTCTTTCTCTCGATTAGCTGCAGGTCTTTTGCAGAAATAGGTGAGTGGCTATTACATTTTGCAGCTCGGCACAATAGAGCTGGATTCTCCCTGCTGGCCCCAGAGGAATTGTGGCTCTATTCCTGTGGGCGTCGTGTTCGAGATCGGTCGTGCACTCTGCAAGGAACTTGGGTTGCCCACCACGACGGCGAGCGGTATGCAACTGCGCAGTGCACCGCGTGGTCGCGGGTCCGATCCCGGCTCCTATACGGCCTTGTTCTGATTGCGGATGAATACGGAAGCACAGGTGCGCAATGGTCCAGCTGGTCTAAATTAATCCCGGGGTGCCTACGTTGTGGCGCACCTCCCGTTAACTGTGCGGGTCCAGGATGTTAAAGCTCCAAAAATTATTGCTTTGTGGCGTCCACCATCCTGAGGCAATCGCTTCCGGGTGACATGGATGCCATTCAGTTTGGCCGGGGCACCGTCCGCCAATGTCGTTTTCCAGTTTGGTTAGTCAGCGAGCCGGATGTATCCGAATGTTAAACCGGATAGCAATAAAATAAGGTTCAGAGAAAGCCATGTGGAATAAAACGCGATATTCGGGCGCGCATCTCGCGCCACATGTAGATGCATCAGGGACAACAAGCTGAGGTACTTCCGCATTCATCTGACGTGACGTCAAGGAGGCAGCTTCTCACAATGCTAGCACCCAAACATGGCGGTGTCATGGTGTGTCAGCGTACGGTAGGAGCAGGTGCGCCTCATTGGCTCAGGGCGATGACGTATATAGAGTAGATGATTGGGCGTTCAGGTAATTCAAGGCGCAAAACAAACGAGAACACCAAAGGTTAACACTTTAATTTCAGTAGATTGATAAGCTCTGTTATTCTCGGCGCAGCTTGTTTCTAGTGCTGTCACACGACCAGATGGTACACCAACATGGCGGCCACTGCGAAATCGGTGAAAGCGTCCATAAAAGAAATACACATGTATTCTCCGGCTTAACAAGAGCAAGGAAAGAGCTTCTGTGACATTGCGACTGCATTTGAATCCAGCGGTTACCGCATGTGCAGAAATCGCAGACACATAGCTAGGTTCTCCGGCTTTATCATTTTCATCGCTGGAGGCGGTAGGTATAGAGGGAGATGAGCAAGCACTCCCCGTGGCGAACGACTGACAGGCATCTAGAATAAATCTACTCCCACAAAAGAAGCACGCCTGAAAGCAACTGGTCGGCACAACGTTCGGTAAATGCTTGACAGCGGGCTGTCTTCCTCACAGCCGTGTAGCTCTGGGGAAGTTCAGCCGCAGCGAATAAACAGAACGTACAGACCTCTATCTGCGGCGATCATCTCGGGGTTTTGAGCGACTGAAAGAGGGCGAATGAACTCAGTCAAGTCTCTCGAACGGAGACGACTCCTAGAATGTCTCATCCTTCATTTCGCTGTGTTAATTACATTACCCGTGCACAACTTACCTCAGATAGGGTCTTTCAGGCAATTTGTCTCGATCGTCGCGTAAATCGATGTAGTGAGTGGCAATGGTACAGGGGGTGACGGAAGAGCCGCGCGAGTCCGTTAATTAGTTTTTGGCGCGGCCGGAAAAGGGCTTCACATGGCAAGGCTATAGACTTACCTCAGAAAAGGTCTTTCAGGCAAGTTGTCTCGATCGTGGCATAAATCGACGTAGTGTGTGGCATTGGTACAAGGAGTGACGGAAGAGCCGCACGAGTCTCTTAGTTAAAGTTTTTGGCGCGGTCGGAAAAGGGCTTCACATGGCAAGGCTATAGACTTACCTCAGAAAAGGTCTTTCAGGCAAGTTGTCTTGATCGTGGCATAAATCGACGTAGTGTGTGGCATTGGTACAAGGAGTGACGGAAGAGCCGCACGAGTCTCTTAGTTAAAGTTTTTGGGGCGGCCGGAAAAGGGCTTCACATGGCAAGGCTATAGACTTACGTCAGAAAAGGTCTTTCAGGCAAGTTGTCTCGATCGTGGCATAAATCGACGTAGTGTGTGGCATTGGTACAGGGAGTGACGGAAGAGCCGCACGAGTCTCTTAGTTAAAGTTTTTGGCGCGGCCGGAAAAGAGCTTCACATGGCAAGGCTATAGACTTACCTCAGAAAAGGTCTTTCAGGCAAGTTGTCTCGATCGTGGCATAAATCGACGTAGTGTGTGGCATTGGTACAGGGAGTGACGGAAGAGCCGCACGAGTCTCTTAGTTAAAGTTTTTGGCGCGGCCGGAAAAGAGCTTCACATGGCAAGGCTATAGACTTACCTCAGAAAAGGTCTTTCAGGCAAGTTGTCTCGATCGTGGCATAAATCGACGTAGTGTGTGGCATTGGTACAGGGAGTGACGGAAGAGCCGCACGAGTCTCTTAGTTAAAGTTTTTGGGGCGGTCGGAAAAGGGCTTCACATGGCAAGGCTATAGACTTACGTCAGAAAAGGTCTTTCAGGCAAGTTGTCTCGATCGTGGCATAAATCGACGTAGTGTGTGGCATTGGTACAGGGAGTGACGGAAGGGCCGCACGAGTCTCTTAGTTAAAGTTTTTGGCGCGGCCGGAAAGGAGCTTCACATGGCAAGGCTATAGACTTACCTCAGAAAAGGTCTTTCAGGCAAGTTGTCTCGATCGTGGCATAAATCGACGTAGTGTGTGGCATTGGTACAGGGTTCCTGCTGGACTCGTTGCCCAGCAGGAACGCAGGTTCTTGACGCCGCAGTACGCCGTAGGGGTTGGTCGGAGATTCTCTTGACCGGATGTCCAGGGAGAACCGGCTGGCTTCAACGCCTCGCAGCACGAACCACCGCACGCCCCACGTACGGCGCGAGCACACTTCGTCGTCATCGCCCCCGCACGGCGAACACTGAAACGTTTGAATTTCGCGCCTCTATCATGACAATACAATCACTGCATTCTTCCGGTACTAACGCACGGGGCAGAAACCTGGGAGAGAAGAAAAAGAAATTCTGTTCTGCAAAAGGACTTTGATTCTGTGCTCTAGTAATTAACAACAGAACAACTGTTGGGATTAGACAATTACGAAACATTCTGGGAAACATGGAGTACTTGAAGCTCTGAGAATTAATGTTCCCTTATGCACACTGATGCCACGTGGTACACGGGTCTCTCACATTTCGTGTCCATTGGTAAGAAATCGTCTACTCTGTGGAGCGCATAAATATTTGGCTCGCCTGTGAACAAATACTTGACCGACAGCACATTTTAAATTCAGTAGTGTGTTGCAGAACTCCTTTAAGAACAAAACAGAATAAACATAATTGACTATTTGAAAGCATTAAAAGTGACCGTTCTTTAGCGCATGCTACTTCTTAACCAAATTGCCTGCGAACTTGCTTTCCTTCGACAGGTCAACTCGCAACGATAAACATCGGCAGAACGTGTTGCTTACCTTTCTCGTAGCAAACCGATGACATGAGGGGAACGAAGACCCTGGTTTCAAGAATTGCCCCAACCTACTTCTTGAGAGAAAGAAAGAACAGAGTGTGTCTTCAAACAAAACTGTGTTATTGTTGTGCTTTCTGTTACACACCACACCTATTCAAGTATATATATGCTCAACTTTCTGAGGTTAAACCGTTAAATTTAAGCCAAAATTTATTTCGCTCATTGCCGCATAGTCCTTTTTTAGAAGTTCCTTACTCTAGTATGCATACGCGCTCTTACTGAACTTGTTATGCAATATATTTATGGCACAAAAAGCCAGCGTATCACTTGAGAATATTTCGTTCGGTTCCGTTCATAAGATGTATATTTTTTCACTCTTCTAGAATTCTTCGTTTGATAAGCACACGAAAGGCGACGGCTGCTTGTGGTTCATAATTTGCCCCAATTCTTCCCTCGGGAGTAAAGACTTGTCTCTAATTTACGAGTTGAATCTTTTTCAATCCACACATAAGGGTATTGCTTCCATAGAAGGTGCTTAATATTTCCAAAGAAATGCGTTTATCTTCAAGAAATAGGTACACTGCTGTTCTCATACATTGGCTGAAGCTGAAGGTTGACTGCAAAGCGGTTTTGCAAAAAAATCGTTTTGGCCGTATAATGGCACCAAGGTTCATCAATACTTCGGACAAGTATGAATACTTCTGTGGACGTAATACTTATACGTCAGTGCAGTTTTAATGAAACGGGACGCGTTACTCCTTAGCGTTCCTCCGTTAGGTGGATGCACTTGCGTTAAAGGGCAACTTCAGCTGTTTTTTAGGGGCGAAGCTCCTTAGGGCGTGGGTCTGTACATCCCATGGTGTTCGTTGGTGATGTACGTAGCCACGTCTACTTTTATAAAAAAAAATTCCGAAAGGTGTGTCCTCTGCCTGGATTCGAACCCAGGCTCTCGGCGTGACAGCCGAGCGTTCTTCCGCTGAGCTACACCTAAACAGGTATAATGTCTCCCGCGGAATCGCATTAACAAACGTAATGTTACGTTGAAAAATAGTAATACACCGCTACACGACGCGAAAATGGATTGTATAACGAGGTCGAGGCATCATTTGAAAGAACACAGAGCTGCGTGCTTTGTAGCTTTGAACCCATTACGGAGGCACTGGTAATTATGGCGTAGTGGGTACTTCCCTACTTGGCAAAATGATAAGTTATGGCGCAGGAGATACCTACCACTTCTACTTGCACTAGTTTCCTCAAGCGTTTAAAGTGGCCTCTAAGAAAGTAGCTCCTCCTGCTTACGCTGTCACTGTCCTGCAGTTCCGCGCAGGCCTGGCTCTAGCACAGCATATCCCCCTTAAACGCGAGATCCCAGCGTACGAATACAGTGTTTCTCACGCCTTTACATAATGATCGACTGGGCGATTTACGCGAAAGATTCACGGTTTACCGATGATTCCCTCCGGAGCTTCGCCCACTCATCATCATTCACCCCGTGGATATGCTGTGATTTTTTTTTCACCATGTTCACCATGTTCTAATATCAATGCTTTCCACAAGTACTGACAACAGCCAGGGTAGTTCAGTTTGCTCAGAAACGCACCAATAATTTTAAATAACTAAATAAAAGGCGTGTCTAAACCGAAACCGAAACGGGTAGATGCGTCGGGCAGCGTATGCGGTGACGTCACAGCTTAGCGCCATCAGAAATATTGAGCTGGTGACAGAAAAATGCCAATGGCTAGGTCATTCGACGATGTATTGAGTTATGCCAGCTTTTGTGAACTTTACAGCAAAGATTTGATCTCTGAAGTTTTGCCGTTCTGGTTTTGACGGCCCGCTGGCTCGGGTGGGCAGTGTTGAAGGTGATGACGTCAAAAACACCGGATAGCCCGCATGTGAATCAGATAAAAAATTTTAAAATTCATTTACAGGAAGGCTAAATGACTCGCAACCACCTGACGTGGCATGTATTATTAGAGTACCGAGAAAAATATATAGTGAAAATTTCAATGATATCAGTGGGCACTGAAAAATCATCGGAGTGCGCCCTTTAAAATCCCTCTTTCATTGATAGCGCAACTTTCACTTTCGGGAATTTCAGAAGAAAGCGACGTTTCAGTTTCGTGCTAAACTCGCAGTACAATTAACGTTAGCCAGCTAGCTTCGCTCAAAGCTAAAAATACTGTTCATACTCCACTTATGAAAAAAAAAAAGAGTGCTCACGAAAGCTCGCGTATTGAATCGTCATAATAAAGAACAATGGAACAGAAAGAAACGTCACATTCCTCGTAACTCGGGCGGGTGACACCTGGCAGCGAAAAGGATAGGGTACGAGAAAGTGGAAAGACCATCGCCGTGCCATATGCACGTGTTCAAATGTTAACAAGTCTTTTGCGGGTTACATTCCTCCACACATAAAAAATTGTGGCGCAGTAGACCATACAGCGCATTCGGAAGGCATTACGATATCGTGACTGGAAACTTGCCGCTCTCAGTAAAGCGAAAAGTATTCAATCACTGCATTCTTCCAGTACTAATGTACGGTGCAGAAACGTGGAGGATAACGAAAAAAACTAGACATGAAACTAAGGAGCACGCAACGTGCAATGGAAAGAAAAATGATGGGTGTAACGCTAAGAGATCAAAAACGAGCGGAATGTATCAGGGAACAGACAGGAGTAGCTGATCTATTTATATCAATTCAAAGAAAAAAGTAGACCTGGGCAGGACGTGTCATGAGGAGGAAAGACAACAGATGGACAGTAAGAGCGACAGAGTGGATACCAAGAGAGGGAAAACGAAATAGAGGCAGGCGAAAGGTTAGATGGAGCGATGAAATTAAAGAAGTTTGCGGGCATAAAGTGGAAACAACTCGCTCAGGATAGGGTGGACTGGAAATCGTTGGGAGAGGCCTTCGTCCTGCACTGCACTTAACAATAGGCTGATGATGATGATGATGATGATGATGATGATGATGACACCATACAGATGTATCAAGTCGTACACGAAGTAATCTAACAGTGCTTCCTCTAGAAGGGAAAAAAATGTATACCTTATTTGCCTTGTACGCAACGTGGGGCAAGCGCGTTTCTTCATATGGGGAAGTCATGATGAAAACTCGCAGATTGCTATTCTCAGGAATTTTCTACGAAAAGTACTGATTACGCCAAAGCTCAGCTTAACAGTAAATATACCTTATATAGGCGCCCAATCAGGGGACGCTTGGACACTGATGTCTTGTGGCGTATCAGATTACATCTTTGCACTCTATATGAACACGGTAACCTTTAGTTTATTTTATAGGCACACAAAAATGTGAAAATATGATCCTTTAGTAAAGGTTAAAGCACTTTAACCTTTAGTAAAGGAGCATATTTTCACATTTTTTTGTGCCTAAAAAATAAACTAAAGGTTACCGTCCTAAGGGTGTAAGTTTGATTGATTTGTGGGGCTCTGATTATGACAGACGCCTGAGTGGAGGTCTCCGAAAATTTTGACCACCTGGGGTTCTTTAACGTGCACTGACATCGCACAACACACGGGCCTCAACATTTCGCCTCCATCGAAATGCAGCTGCAGCAGCGGCCGGGATTCGATCCCGCGACCCTCGGATCAGCAGCCGAGTAGCATAGCCACTAGACACCGTGGCGGGGCCCCTATAGATCGATGCAGGTATTAAGAAACCATTGCCTGATATGCTACCTTCTAAAGGGGTAATGCAAAGGTGGAGACCGAAAAGCATAAACAGGAAGCAAAATGAGGAAGTGCCTGGTGTAGAAAGATTGCACGATTTTAGGGGACCTTATTACTGTGGGCATCTAGTGCCGCCCGTACGGTGGGCCGATCCCGGAGGCAGTGAAGTCAGTGAAGGGTTGTCGTGTCGGAAGCGATTTTAACGCATTTCTTTTATTTTTTCTTTTTGATGAGCCCCGCCTGTTGGCGTCTAGCGTCGTCGTCGTCATGGCCACGGTAAAGCAAGCCCCATCAGCAGCGACTGACGTGTTCCTGTGGGCAACACCGGCACGCATCACCGCATGCTTCGCGCCTCCCCAGGTTTCACGTTAGTAAATCCTATTTTTTTCTTTTTTTTTCGAAGAACATAGCGTAAGTACATCTCGCAGGCTATTATGTAAAAGTAACGCCGAATTCCACAGTTGTACAGTTTTCAGCTGGTACTTCGAGAAGCGGGGTTCGGTGGCCCAGACAGAGCCCAGTGAAGAGAGAGAACGCCACGTTCGGTTCTACGAACACCATTTTCCGCTCCTATTCCCCAATCGTCCGCCGCGGTGGTGTAGTGGTTACGGTACTCGGCTGCCACCCAAAAAATACGCGGGTTCGATCCCGGCCGCGGCGGTCGCATTTTCGATGGAGGCGAAAATGCCAGAGGCCCGTGTACTGTGCGTTGTCAGTGCACGTTAAAGAACCCCGGGTGATCTAAATTTCCGGAGCCCTCCACTACGGCCTTTCTCTCCTCTCTATCTCTTTCACTCCCTTTCCCCCACCCCCACGGACGCTTAGCCGTGCTCCCTACATGGACTGCAGAAATTAGCGTCCTTTCCTCAGCCAAACCACAATCATCATCATCATCATCATCATCATCATCATCATCTCCAATCTCCAGCGTTCCCTTTACCAGCGTGCCTACAGACACCGAAGCGTTCTTTCGACTAGTGCTGCCGAAATATCCCCCCTTTCTTCACCTAAACCTCATCTCTCTGTCGTAGGATGATGATAATTAGATGATGATTTCTGGCGTTTTTACGTCCCGCAATGACCATGTGATTATAAGAGACGCCGTAGTTGACGGCCCAGGAAACTTCGACCACTTGGGGAATTGTAACGTGTGTTGACATCGCCCAGTACACGGGCCTGACCGTTTTGCCTCCATTGAAATACTGCCGCCGTGGCCGGGATTCGACCCCGCGACCTTCGTACCGGCGGCAGAGTGCCACATGCCGCTCGACCACCGTGGCGGAGCGAAACATATGGAAGCGCGCGTTCGTCTGGGTGGAGCACTTCAATACATTTGGGGTAGAAAAAACCACCCATGACTCTACGCGAGGGTCTCATACACTGCTCAAACCTTCTGCAATGATAGTGTCCCTGCCTCTGCTCGGGCATCATATACGAGTGCATTGCAAACTACCAGCAGAAGGCACAGCATAACGTAAGCAATCTGGCTACAGGCCATGTGCGCACGCTTTAGCACTATTTCATTACTCCTATAATAGATTCTTTCAAAGAAGCAACGTCGAACTGTGATTATACTATCGGAGTCGAGGGCAGTCGCCCGTGCTTCAGACGTCTGTGCTCTCTAACAACAATGCTACCGAAGTTTAATGGCTCGATAGAAAAGATAGAGTACAAGTTGTGCAGTCGTGTTTTTTGGTACCTACAATAATATTTTAAAAACGTACGCTATCCACGTCATACCGGCCTACGTACGTAAGACTTTCCATTGTGCCTCACAAATCACGCGATGTTAACTTGCCCAAGATATTTTTCAGCGCAAAAACACATAGAAGCATACTAAAGTATCTACCTCTCATCGCTCTGTAACGTTGCTACAAGCCGAACTAAATGCTAGCGTTCACAATGGGCAGCATTGTTCTTCGATCGCTGAAGTCGACCCGTGCTTTACCTTGTAAGTTATTATTGGCGCTGAAAGTGACTCATTGTATGCGGCGATTATTATTTGACCGCCCAAAACTCAGCCAATATAAAGGCCCGCTCCGCTACTTTTCTAAAGACGACAATCCAGAATCGAGATCAATGAAGTTGTCACTTTGCACCCACCTCACAGTGCTGAGTTGTCTCTTCCTCGTGGAAGGTAAGTATGGTACTTTAATGTTGTTCTGATGCAGTCGTTCACTACCTTTAACAGTTGAGGTGGTTGAGGCCCGTGTTCTGTGCGATGTTACTGCACGTTAAACAACCCCAGGTGGTAAGAATTTCCGGAGACCTCCACTACGGCGTCTCTCATAATCAGAACTGGTTTTGGGTCGTTAAGCCCCACAAATCAATCAATCAATCAATCAATCAATCAATCAATCAATCAATCAATCAATCAATCAATCAATCAATCAATCAATCAACAGTGAACGTATTTTTGCTGGCCTTATAAAGCGGACCGCGTGTCACAAAACAATCACCATTAGTATACTGGTGCTCAAGATTGCGCGCGTACTATGCGACGGTGAATGTCTGGCGTGTAGATGGCTTTGTAGAAGCGATAAGTTACAACTTGTAGAAGTGATAAGTTACAATCCGGGTGTTGGCGCTTACGTCACGATTAAAAATAATAAAATGACGTGTTTTAAACCTGCATTGATCGGCCAACGTATGCGGGTATAAACAAAACGTGCTTGAAAGTTATCCTTTGCAGTTTTAGTCAGTCAAGGAACAGCCGAAGTAGATGTCGCAATCGGCATGGCGCAGCGAATATCTAAGCGATAATCCCAAGATAATGACAAATAAGATCATGAGGTAATCTTTACATCGCGCAATGACTGCCAACGAGGTCACGTCATTTTAACGGGTCCCTGGATCAGTTCTTGAAATTGATTGATTGATTTGTAGCGTTGAACGTCCCAAAACCAACTCTGATTATGAGAGACGCCGTAGTGAAGGGCTCCGGAAATTTCGACCACCTGGGGTTCTTTTAACGTACGCTGCTATCTTCACATTGGATTGTCTATCCGCCGACGCCAACACTTCATTTTATATTTATCCAAATGTGATCGGTCGGCATCAATGGCTATGCGTTGTCTTTCAGCGTTTGTACAAAGTGGATCGGTTGCTGTGAGCAACATGGATAGCTGTACGGTGTCACAATTATATATTACTGGGAGCACCTTGGACGGCTGTATTTTGCCCTCGACAGTCTATACACGCCCCGCCACGGTGGTCTAGTGGTTATGGTACTTGGCTGCAGATCCGAAGGTCGCGGGATCGAATCCTGGCCGTGGAGGCTGCATTTCTATGAAGGCGAAATGTTGAGGCCCGTGTGCTGTGCGATGTCAGTGCAAGTTAAAGAACCCTAGGTGGTCGAAATTTCCGGACACCTCCACTACGGCGTCTCTCATAATCAGGGCTCGTTTTGGGACGTTAAACCCCATAAATCAATCAAATCCATCAGCCCGCACACACTTCTCAGTTTATCGCAAAATGACCCATACGGGTCGCTACCCCCACTTTGCGTCCTGCCACCCGACTGGACACAAGACCTCTGTCGTATCGTCTTTGGTTCGTAGGGCCACCCGCTTATGCTCCAACGAAGACGAACTGCAGAGAGAACTTATTACGGTACGGCAAGAACTGTACAATAACAGCTATTCGTCTGCTTTTGTTCGCAGAATTGAAAAACGAATGCTGAATCCTCAGCCAGCCGAGAAACGAACTCTTCAAAAACGGGCTAGCATTCCCTACGTACCAGGTATCAGCGAAGCACTCTCAAGAATATTTTCAAAATATGATTTACGCGTAGCGCATGTGCCATCGAACAAGCTCCGCGGCAAAGTCGTCAACGTGAAGGACCGCTTAGAAGCAGAAAAGTTCCCGGGTGTAATCTATAAGATCCCGTGCCACGACTGCAATTTCTGCTACATTGGCGAAACAGGAAACTTCATTCGACGACTAAAAGAGCACAAACGCGATGTTCAAAATCACCGCCATGTGTACAACGCACTAGCGGAGCATGTGCACAAGAGTGATCACGCTATCGCTTGGGAGAATGCTGCTGTCATAGCCAAAGAGAAGAATTTGACAACGAGACTGCTGCTGGAATCTCTGCTGATACAGACGACACCTGATACCGTTAACAGGACAGATGGAAACATGCCTCAAATCTATGCCCGTTCATTACGTCACATACTTCATATTTAACTGGACAACGGCGCTACGTCTGCTGCATTGTGAACAAGGAACCCGTATAGGCTCCGAAACGTCAAAACAACCTTTTTGACTTGGTCAGTGACCGTAAACTTCATTACCACATCATGCTACCTGACCAGACGAGCTTTCGTCGAATTCTGGACTATGTACACAATGGATGTGTACACAAAGATATAGCGGGTAATGTGGATGAATTCTACAGCATTAACGAAAGGATAGCATGCGTCGTAGTAAAGCTAAATAAGCGGTATAAACTTAAGATAATCCAGGGATATGCGCCAACAACGAGCTACGACGACGAACAAGTGGAGCAGTTCTACGAGGATATCGAATTAGCAATAACGAAAGTACGCACGCAATACACTGTAGTCATGGGGGATTTCAACGCTAAAGTAGGGACAAAACAAAGTGGAGAGCAGGCGATTGGCAACTACGGAGTCGGCTGTAGAAATGACCGTGGGGATATGCTCGTGCAATTTGCCGAAAGAAACCGACTCCGAATAATGAACACGTTTTTCAAGAAACACAAGAATAGGAAGTGGACGTGGAAAAGCCCTAACGGGGAAACAAAGAATGAAATCGACTTTATAATGTGCGAACAACCAGGTATAATTCAAGACACAGAAGTAGTGGGGAAGGTAAAATGCAGCGATCACAGATTAGTAAGAGCAAAGATTGTACTCAACCTAAAGAAAACAAGAACTAAATTATTCACTAGAAAAAAATGTAATCTAGAGGTAATCAGATCGAAGAACGAAGAATTTAAAGTCGCCCTAAGCAACAAGTTCGAGGCCTTAGGCGAAAAAGGTGACGATGTAGAAGAAATAAACAAAACTCTAACGAAAACAATCCTTGAAACAGCGATAGAACTCGGGGGCAAAACAGCAAAGCAAACAACAAATAAGCTGTTCCAATCTACCAAGGACTTAATAAAAAAAACGTCAACAAATGAAAGTAACTTCGCCCAAAGATAAGATTGAATTCGCAGAACTATCAAAGTTGATCAGTAAAGCCAGGCAAAGAGATATAAGAAACTTTAACACGAGAGAAATAGAGAAAGCAGTAGAAAAGGCACCAGCATTAAATCGGTCAAAAAGAAACTGCACTTAGGACAATATAAAATGCATGCGCTAAAAGATAAACAAGGTAACGTTATCAATAATTTCAACGAAATAGTAAAGGTAGCAGAAGATTTCTACTCGGAACTGTACAGCTCTCAGACAGACCATACAACCTTAAAAGAAATAGAATCAGAGGAAGATACTGAAATTCCATGTATAACCACTGACGAAGTCAAAAAAGCTGCTAAAGGCATGGCCCGCGGTAAAGCAGCTGGTGAAGATGGTATAACAGCCGACTTGATCAAAGACGGAGGAGATATTGTACTTGAAAAACTTGCATCGCTCTTCACGAAATGTGTCAAGACATGTAGTATACCGCGCAGTTGGAAAAATGCTAATATAATCCTTATCCACAAGAAAGGTGACATAACGGAGTTAAAGAATTACAGACCAATTAGCCTACTCCCAGTAATATACAAGCTATTTACAAAAGTAATTTCTACAAGGATAAGAGAAACCCTCGACTTTAACCAACCGAGAGAACAAGCTGGTTTTAGGAAAGGTTACTCGACAATGGACCACAGCCACGCTATCAACCTAGTAATTGAGAAGTACGCCGAATATAACAAACCTCTTTATATGGCGTTTATCGACTACGAGAAAGCATTTGACTCCATAGAAATACAAGCAGTTATAGAAGCTCTACGACGACAAGGGGTACCTGGCGTATACGTGAAAATCATAGACAACATATACAAAGATTGCACAGCCACACTACTCCTACATGAGAAAAGCAGAGAAATCCCGATCGAGAGAGGTGTGAGACAGGGAGATACGATATCCCCGATGCTATTCACTGCATGTTTAGAGGAAATCTTTAAACGTCTAGACTGGGAAGAAAAGGGCATTCGAATAGATGGAGAATATCTCAGCAATTTAAGATTTGTAGACGACATTGTACTCTTTAGCAATGATGGAGACGAACTACAAAACATGATTAATGACCTAAACAGGGAAAGTATTAAAACTGGGTTAAAAATGAATAGGCAAAAGACCAAAGTTATGCTCAATAGCCTAGCTAAGGAACAGGAATTTACAATCGACAATGAACCCTTACAATGTGTAAACGAATATGTATACCTGGGACAGTTAATAACAGGAACTCCCAACCACGAAAAAGAAATTCTCCGTAGAATAAGGATGGGCTGGAGCGCATTCGGAAGGAATTACGAAATCATGACTGGAAACTTACCGCTCTCACTAAAGCGCAAAGTATTCAATCACTGTATCCTCCCAGTACTAACGTACGGTGCAGAAACGTGGAGGATAACTAAAAGACTAGAGATGAAACTAAGGAGCGCGCAACGTGCAATGGAAAGAAAAATGATAGGGGTAACGCTAAGAGATAAAAAACGAGCGGAATGGATCAGAGAACAGACAGGAGTAGCCGATATTATTATATCAATTAAAAGAAAGAAGTGGACCTGGGCAGGACATGTCATGAGGAGAACAGATAACAGATGGACAGTAAGAGCGACGGAATGGATACCAAGAGAGGGAAAACGCAACAGAGGCAGGCAAAGGGTTAGATGGAGCGATGAAATTAAAAAGTTTGCGGGCGTAAAGTGGAACCAACTCGCTCAGGAGAGGGTGGAGTGGAAATCGATGGGAGAGGCCTTCGTCCTGCAGTGGACCTAAATAGGCTGACGATGATGATGATGGATGTGTTACCGTGAGTACCTTGGATAGCTGTACTTAGCCGTGCAGCAAGCGGACCCAATTGGTACGTTCCACGACATACACGTTTGGTTGTACGCAGATTGTGCGTCACAGATGCGCCTGCTATGACGATTCCTGAAAAATCGCCGACAAGATTGCCGGCGCGTCCATCGCATTTTGATTCGGTCTGGTTGAAGAGCATTAGTTGACTCAGACCTAGTCGATCCTCAGGGACTGGTGGCAACCTTACCCTTCATCTTAAGACGTGTGGTTGCACTCCACTTTTTAAAAACGCGTCTACAGGTCTACAGTTCGTAAGACAACGACGCAGCAAGAAAGAAATAATATAGAAGCGTATATTATTCGGAAAGTTGGCGCTGAAAATTGTTTTAGCGCCCCTTCGGTGATGTTGACGTTCTGGATCTAGAGTGGTTTGTATGGATAGGTTTTCTGCGCCTTTGATTGAGCACGTCCTGCGCATGCCTCGTCTCCGGTCTTGGGAAGCCTTTACCTATAAAAAAAATTTCGATGGTTAGTTGCCACCCTCCTGTCCCTGTGGTCTTTGCCATCCTTGTTGTCTTCTGTTTTCGAAGTACTTGTGGCATTTTTTTCTTCCAAAGTTGTGTACCAACTGGCCCACCAAGCCAGTGGCGAACCGAAGGGGGGGTTCGGGGGTTGTACCCCCCCCCCCCCCCCTGAGGCCGGCCTAACCACCCCTCCTCCTCCGTAACTGCTCCTATGTCCTAGAAGAATGTGGCGCTAATGTCTCAGCAAAACGCAAGAAAAGTAATAAAAATAATCACCATCATAGATGTTACTTTTATTTCGCATTTTATTTACTGTACGATTCCTCCAGCTGAAGCAAGGGAATGACCTATTGCGCAAGGTGCCCGCTCTCCCCCTCCCCATCTCTTCCAGCAACACGCAACAACTATGTAATCGCATGCCCAGCCCTTCGTGAAAAATTGATCCCCCCCCCCCCTCCCCCCACCCCTCGGCAGAGGTCCTTGGGTGCGCTACTGCACCAAACAGCTCTTATGATCTGTTGGATGAAAAAGGCGGAAAGTAACTGACCCGAAGTGCCCTTGTAGAACGCGTTTAATAAGGCTAATATTGTTTGCCGTGGGATAAACTTTAAGTGGCCTAGGTTTGAGACATACGCGCAATTGCTCTAGCATCTGAACGACGCCTCAACGTGGCAAACCCACCAATCTAGTGAAACGCTGTGGTGTGTTGTTTTCAAGTGTTCCTGCAATAACAACTTCTTTTTTATTTATTACAGGGAAGGTACAATGGGAACCTGGTGCGGGCAAACCGGCAGTAGTAGGGGGCCCATGCGCATTGCCTAAAAAAACTGGCCCCTGCAAAGCTAGTATTCCGATGTTTTATTTTAATTCAAGGGCAAATCAATGTATGGGATTCATATATGGTGGATGCGGTGGCAACGCAAATAGGTTCAACTCGGAGGAGGAATGCAAGAGAACATGCATGGGTAAGTGTATCAAGTTTTTTACATTCTAAGGTATATTGGGCGTTAGAACAACCAATTTAATGGCGCTGTTGTCCGACGAGTCCAACAGCGTCCGTAGCCTACCACTCGTCGATTAAGGCTCCCCTCACTCGGTACATATCATAAACGTACCCATTGAATCAGTGGTGTTGAGATGGTGCTTGCCGAACGGCTGTTGCAGGGACACTTTTCGCAGTCTCTTCGCGTTGAAAGCGCAGCTCATAGAAGGGTTTACGAGCCGCTCGCTGATGACTACCGAGATAGCGCGCGCGAAATCCGCGGTTGCTGTGGGCTTCGCATGACAATTCACATGACATTATCGAAATGCGCACACGCGACCATTATCATCATCATCAGCAGCAACATCACCAGCGACCACAGCATCCTGTCTACGCCCAATGCAGGGAAAAGGCCTCTGCCGCAGATCTCCACATATCCTGTGGCCTTGTACTAACCCCGACCAATTTATTCCCGCAAACTTCCTGATCTCACTAGCGCACCTAACTTTCTGCCGTGTCCTACCATCCAATCACATGCCTGTTTTAAATTCTTTTTTTCTGTTGCGATTGCCACTGCTCGTTTTTTGCTGACAATTTCTAACAGCATCCCTTATGCGTCTGTTAATATATACGTGGCAGGGGCATATATGTGTGTGTGCTTAGCCGCTGCACAAAGGTTGTGTCTTTACTGTGTCGTTTTTCTATTGCATGCTTTGCTTACCTGTCTAGCTGCTTTTAAGGGGCTCGAGGTCTCTCAATCCGTCTTTTTACGGCTTATTCTCACCCTCCTGCATTTTATAACAGTTCAGGGGAAATAAAGAAATAAAAAGAGGCCCTGCAAGAATTCTTGATCGGAAAACGCTATCACATAGTTGGGGAGGCTCGGACTAGTATGCAAGCCGAATATTATTTCACTGCATGCGCCAGGCAATTTGCAGTTTGCTTTCAAATACATCTGGAAATCGAAGCGGTCGTCTTTCAACAAATTGCGTCGCAATACGTACCGACTACGTGGTTCGAGTTTTTTTTTCTTCCTTTTTTTTGAGCTATTGTGACGCCGTCATATTGAACTATCACCAGCTGTATTTGCAACTAAACTGAAAAAATTCTGTGGCTTCCAGCACAATAACGGTTGTCTTGACGGTTCGCAGAAGCATCGACAACTGATCGGTACCTTTGTATGACTATGCTGAGCAAATGTTGCACGATTCCTTCAAGGTTATCGCAATAAATTTCGAAGGAAGCGGTCTGTATGTACGGTACGAGCACAATGCTTCTGACCTTGCACATTTTTGCCTACGATGCTGCTAAGCAAAATGAACATTCCATTTACCTTGATTAAAGCAAAACATAGTTGATGCAGTGTAAGAGCGCGAGAAGAAGAAGAAGAAGATAGCATTTAATGAGAGGAACGGAGGAGATGTCGGCCTGGAGAGTGAGTCTCTGGCCTGGTACTCCTCACAGGGGTAAGGGAAAAAGGGATAAATAGAGATGGGGGGGGGGGGGGGCATGAGAGGTGACGATGGTAAAGTACAGTGAGTCACTGTACACGTCCTGTAAGTGGATGTGCACCACACGCAGTAGTCTTTAGAGCACAGTATTAGAGACGGGCATCTAAACCTGTGTCACACAAAAAATTAAAAAGGGCATTGAAGTTGCGCTGGGCGTGGTCCGTGTGCTTCCATGCACCTAAAAGTTTCTCCTCCGAAAAGGGCCGGGAGTCCAAACCATCAGCCACGCACTGAATTGTTTTCCTTTCGGCCGAATATTGAGGGCACACGCATAGGATATGGTGTATAGTCTCTGATGTGTGACACACGCGGCAATCGAGACTCTCTTCCTGTCCGATCTTAAAGTGATATCTGCGAGTGTAGGCAACACCCAACCGTAGCCTGTGCAACAGCGTGTCTTGATTTCGTCGTAGCCGGACTGGAAGACGAAAGCACACGCCGGCGTCAATTCTAAGAGGGCGCTCTTGTCGAAGGTCAGGGTCATCCCATAGTCCTGTCATTGAGGCTTTCATGGAGCTGGAGAGCAAGGCATTGACATCGTGTCGTGAAAAATTGATAGCAGTCTGTTGGCCGGTGATGTGTGCCAATTTCGCTTCTGCGTCAGCTCGATCATTCCCAGTGATCCCACAGTGGCTGGGAATCCACTGCAATGCAATGTTGTGTCCGTATTGAGAAGCCTCAGTGAGGAGGCCCATGATCTCACTAACAAGAGGACCATAAGCGGCTCCTTGCTTCATGTAGTTCATTACTAGTTGAAGTGCCGACCGAGAATCTGAAAATAATGTCCACTCCGCAGGACTTTGTTGTAGAATATAGCGGACAGCTTCTCGGACACCTGTCAGTTCAGCAGCAGTAGGCGATGTATGATGCGTCTCTGTGTCTGGTTAGTAACCTCAGGTGCACTCGCAGTAGTTCTTGTTGAAGGTAGATGCGAGCTGGACACGTGCTTCTGCAATAGTGCCCCATGTGGAAGTACATCGAGGTACACCAAGGCAAATTCTTAAGGCACGAGCCTGAGCAGCTTCGAGTGTACGGATAGCATATGCACTCATACGAGAAAGTACAGGGGCGCTGTAGCGGAGGTATCCAACGAAGAGTGCCTGATACAGCTGCAAAAGTGATGATTTAGATGACCCCCACGATTTTCCAGACATAGTGCCGAATTACTTGGACAAAGCTGTCTAGTTTCTTTCTCGCTGCTGCGGTGTGTTTGGACCAAGACAAATCACGGTCGATGAGAACTCCAAGGAACTTGCAGTGTGTTACTGAAGCGATTTTTTTCCCATCAGAAGAGCGCGAGAGTTACACTTGGGCGCACAATCAGGTTTACTATTCGACATAACTCGAAAATACTGAATGCGTTCACCGAAAAATCACAGAAAACACTACAAATCTGACTGCCCCTGAGCGCTCATACGAAATCAAAAACACTATCCTACCCGATGGATATTTCAGTAAATATCCTGCTTTGTTTGCTTGAAATTCCAGGCTGGAAACCTACTCCAGGTCCAGACGTCTGCAGAATGCCTAAAGAAGTTGGTCCGTGTAAGGCTTCCATTCCGAAGTTCTACTTTGACTCAAAATCAGGTAAATGTCTGAAATTCACATACGGAGGATGTCAAGGAAATGGCAATAACTTCGACTCGAAGCGGGAATGCGAGCAGCGCTGCGGCAGTAAGTACTACTTACTTTTCTTGCTCTGTGGTCTTGTCCTAAGGACAACCACGCAGAGTGCCTCTTAAAGGGACACAAAATTTAATAAGCGATTTTTCTCATATTACTAAATAACGGTTTCACATTGCCAAAGTTAATATACTCTCGCATCGACAAGGCGCTAGATAAGCTAAATGATGCGCAAAAAGTCAATGCAAGTGCTCTGACGTCCTCACACTAAATGCGTGACGTCATGATCTTTGACGGCGTCTACAAAGACCTGGATATAATTATTCGTGGTAAAAGAGACATACATTGCGTTCAAAGCGAAGGACTGACTTATCATGGCCTGTTTCAAACAATTTTTCTGGGCCAAACAGGTGAGAGTACGAAAAAATAAATAAATAAAGAAATGGGGCTTATCACGTCACCTTCCCAACGTGTCGGCGAGGAATTCAAAGGCGAAATTCTGACTTTACATGTTATTTTATAATGTTGAACATAAAATTACTAAATTAGCGACAATAGAGCTTCCTCCCTTTTGTGTTTCTTTAATACTTAGAGTGTTTCGCTTAATTTAGCCAAGATTTGAAAGCGTCTACTGGCGCGTTATGAGAAGGCCACCGTTCCTGTATTCTTTGGTGTCGTCTTGATCGTCGACTTTGCTTTGTTATAAGCTCAGGTGATTAATGATTATGTGCAAATAACATACACTTAAACTGTTGCTGTAATCGCAAAATGTTCGCTGCATATGTTGTAGAACGTGTTAATTAGGCCCTAGATAATGTACTTTCAAAATAATAAGTACAGTGTCTTCATTGTTCGCAACATCTAACACTACGTGCGAGATTTGGAAAAAAAAAGTATTTGATGACTTGTCCCGTGCGCATGTGAATTTATTGCTCTCAAACATGCTACGACAGAACGATTGATGACGCACCCATACTGCAGGCATAAGGAGGCCATAAACAGGTTGTGAGCCGAATGCGCTTAGCCATTAGCGCACTCTTTCTTATGTGCAAGAGAACATGCTGAATATCTTAGCAAAGTAGCAAAAGCAGATTCGCGCAAATGAAATGCTGCAAAGAAAAAATGTACTTGTATTTTTGGAAAATATTGCAAGCTTAACGTTAATGTACGCGAATATCATGAAATTTTTCATGATATTGGCGTACATTAACGCGTTACATGATATTCGCGTTAATGTACGCGAATATCATGTACGCGAATATCATGAAATTTTTCATGATATTGGCGTACATTAACGCGTTACATGATATTCGCGTTAATGTACGCGAATATCATGTACGCGAATGTCATGAAATCATATTTTAATGTAATTAGTAAAATATTGCTCTTTTACCAGGCCACCATGGATGGAAACCTATTCCAGAGAAGCCCACAGGAAAACCTGTTGCTTGTAGCATGCCACCTGTAGTTGGTCTTTGTAAGGCTGCGCTCCCGAGGTATTACTTTAACTGGACCGCAAGGAAATGCGTTTTATTTAAATATGGAGGATGCGGGGGCAATGCAAATAAGTTTCTTTCCGAGGATGAATGCGAGAAGAAGTGCGGAAGTAAGTACAACTATTACACTTTATGACTATCGGTTGATCAAGTAGCCATAATTACACAGTTTCTATCCTGCTCGAGTGTTCGAGAATCGGTTGCGTGTGCTGCAGTAGCCTTTACCTATGTGCGAGCCGGCCAGAGACGATGATGTGCGCAGGGGCTCCACGCTTGCTGGCAAATGAGCTCACAAAGTTGCTAGTTCGAAACAAACCTAACGGTGACGTGGTGTCGCTGAAGATGTTGCCTCGAGAAACACGGCAAGGATTTCTTATAATAATAATGTACTCTTTTACATCACATTATGGCTCGGTGAAATTGAAAGGCGCAACAACAGGGCAAGCTCATCTTTTACTACACTCTCTTTCTGGTGTACATGAGCCCCCCTCCCCTATTTTTTTTTCCTTTTCGTTTCTCCCACTTTACCGTGAAGCATATACGTTGTTCTACTGAAAGAAGCATTGTTTTACTTCGTTTGCTTAAGTTGCTTTAAATTGTTACCAACTTTTCCTAACTGCTGACTCCAATGTTCTCACGCACGATTTCAAACCGTGTATATTCTCCACAAGAAGTTTGTCGGATATGGAGCGCTCATAGCGTTAGAGCTTTAAAGCACTGTGGCATCCCTCGCTTAGGCCTTGCAATGTGCACACTATTTCTATTGTGCTGTTGTTCAGAGCACTCAAAACCACAGCACGTTGTTCTTCAATACATCTGTTGTACAATTCCTAGCACGCAACTTTACGAAACGCATTTTATTATTTTGATAACGTGCTTAAGCAGGGCTTTTATGTATCCAAACTTGATAAAATGTTCCTATACCTATAATATAGAACTTAGTAGAGCCCTTGAGCGTCGTAAGCTATGCGTAGCTCCAGTGGGCCACCACAGCGGACGTTACACACGCTTCAAACTGTAGTTGCTGTGATTTTAATCCTTAACCTAGAAAGAGAGAGCTAGGCAATATACCTTGTTTGCTAACCCACAGTATCAATACTGGCGATGTGGACACCCTTCCTATATGAAGGTACCAATGAGAACTCAGAACAAGAGGAGCGGAATAGCTGTACCTTCTTTTTTTACAGCAGCAGATTAGATCAAACAATGAAGCCAAAAAGAACATAGGAGACACCGCACACGCCTCAGAATATTGTTATGCACTTAGTACGTTAAACTTTTAATCATGAAGCACTGCTGATTGTGAACCGGAAGCTTGAATTGAGCGCGTGCAGCGCGTATTGAGCAGCCAACTAGACCGCTAAAGAGTTGCGAAGCTCACTAGTATAGACCTGAGAAATTTGTCATTGTTCAATCTGTCAGGGACGCATATAAAGATAGGGACTTATGTGAATTGCGCCATTGAAATCTCCTAAATTTTTTAAAGGAAATATTGCTCTGTTTCAACCCAGCTCACATTTTTCTTCTTACACCTCAGAGAAATATAACAGACAAAAGGACCCATGCCTAACATTGATAAAACGATTACCTTGGTTGACGGGAGAAAATTCAGCATCGGCACTGTGGTATTACGACACAAGTTCTGAAGAGTGCAAGAAGTCAAGACGTGCGAAGCCTGCAAGAAATGTGACCACATTCCCATCGTGCTCAGCGTGCGAGAAAACGTGCCGCAGTAAGTAACCTAAACCGGATCAGTGTATAACGCATACATTTTTCTTTTGACAGCCTAGTTGTGCATCTGTTGTTCCTATGTGCGGTATTTAGTAAACAGCTGGTGATGAAATGAGGCAAAATTTATTGTAACTACGCGTTCCCGAATATCATTCCACACTATGTCATATTGAATGAAAAAGTGTGGAATATTTAGTGCGGAAAGTTTGTCATATCGTCATATTGAATGAAAGTCCGCCAGGTATGCCCGGGAGAGCGCCACGCAGCTCCGAAGGAGAAACGAAGCAGGCATAAAAAGAGACGCCCAAAGTAGTGGTGCTCTTTTAACAGCGAAGCTGTCTAAGTTGGCAGTTGGCCGTCAAGTGCACGCGCAAACTGTCATCATCATCCCGAGATAAGTTCGCATTACTGTTTCATGAAACGCCCAATGTGCCGAATTTGCACTTCTCTTGTAGTAACACCCTCAACCCACTACTAACTAGTAACTAAAGGCGGAGAGAGAGAGATAGATAGATATAGATAAGAGGATAAGGAAAGGCAGGCAGGTTAATCAAACGCTCGTCAGGTTCTCTACCCTGCGCTTGTGCACTTATAAAATAAAGGTTACCGTGCTAAGAGTGTAGATCATGTCTGAGTGTTCTTTGCTGTTGCTAGTGAGGCCGTGAAAACACCTCTCTAGAACTTTGCCCAGCCGAGATAAAGCTAGGTGGAACGGTCATCTTCGCTGTTCGCACAGTCTTCGCACTTCAGAGTGAAGCTGCCGCTTAATTTTTGTCTTTGATATAAGGTCCAATTTTGTGAACCACCCTACAATATTTTGTGCAATGATGGTATACATTTGTTTTTTTTTTTCAGCACATATGCGCAAGATCCAAATATGCCCGAAAGAAAACTTGCCAGAATAGTTGTCCAGACTGTGCGAAACAGATCTGCGATGCGTATCGGAGCTCTACAGAAAGAAAAGACACCTAAAAAGTTGAAAAGGAATTAATAAAATGTTGTCCAAAGCAGTCTGGGATTTTTGCGTCTCCATTGATTTTTTATTTTTGCCCCAGCGCGTTACGCCGTTATGACACAAGTAAGCTCGTGCATGCGTAAATTATTCCCTGTGCAAGTACCACTCAGTGAAACGTGGCGAAATCCATCACTAGCTGCTGAGAAACTGAGCCGTGACCATCCGTCTATGATTGGCTGGCGTTGTCTCACCTGGTGGTGTTAACTAAAGCTCTAAGTATATAACCCAATCTAAGTGTAAACCTGTAGGTCATGGTCTGAAGAGAGTGGCGTACCAGGGCTGCGCACGGCTATACAAAAAAATAAAAAAATTAAAATAAACGCTCATGCAGTATAACGTCCTTCATCTCCTGGGACATAATCAGTTAGGCGTGGCGGGAAACACGACTTATCGCTTCAGCACATGCGGTCTCCCTGGGCACTCGCAGACGGAATTCCGATAGCACTCGAGTCAGTTATCACTGGACGACTCTTTTAAACATTCACGAGAGCTTCTCTGAAAGGCGTTGCACATTGTTGATAAGGACCCACAATTTTCGTGCCACTTAGTGGGAGCGTGTTCCCGTAAGGAATACAGGTGAAGAAACGAGTAGTCGGAACCGCAGTGTTTCAATGAATACCTTAGCGCTTTTGGCCAGGTTGGCAGGTCGTCCGAGAAAGCTCCATAGAAAATAGGTGGCTTTCTAAAGTTATTTTTTTTAATGTTTCAGTACGATACCTGTAGGCGACACCGGAATGGTCAACTTAGCTGCCTATGTGGGTGTGTTTATCTATATGGTCTTAGTGTGTTGTCGACCGCGGTGGGGCAGTGGTTATCGTGCTCGGCTGCTACCTAAAAAACGCTGGATTTGACCCCAGCCGCGACGGTCGCATTTTCGATGGAGGCGAAAATGCCAGAGGCCCGTGTACTGTAGCGTTGTCAGTGCACGCTAAAGAACCCCAGGTGGTCAGAATTTCCGGAGCCCTTTTCTCTCCTCTCTATCTCTTTCACTCCCTTTCTCCTACTCCCGCGGACGCTTAGCCGTGCTCCCGACATAGGCTGCAGAAATCAGCGTTCTTTCCCTAACCGAATCACAATCATCATCAATCATCGTCGATAAGGGCAACACGCTATGGTGGTAGTGCTTGTATCATGCCGATGACTGGAAGGTCTGGCTCGGCAGTGTATAGTACTCTTCCCTGTTTCGGCTTGCGATTGTGTGACGAGTTATCGGGGTATCCGGTACATGAACACAGGAAGCACCTCTACACGATGTCACGTGGCTGTAAACTACGACGACAGGGCGAGTACAGTTGATGATAGATAGGCAATCTCATAAAGGAAGCCTGTCAACTTGTATGCTTGCGCAATGCCAGACCCAAGCGCGTCAGCCGAGGCTCGCGTATTTTCTACAGTGTACCACACTTCTCATGCCGTGCACGCACTCTCAATGACGCATGCAAGAGCACGGTCGAAAGTGTCTCCATATATTCAGGCATGGCGTGCGTAGGGAGATGACATGAGTAACAGTCCTAGCAGGCCAAACCCACTTACCATTAACAAAGAAAAAAAAATCAAATTCGCATGCTAACGCGCAATTGTCCATGCTCTTAAGGGCATGATCTATAATTCACGTCGCACAGGTGGAAAAATTTAGAGTTGCACTCCGAAGTGACACCTTGGCGTCGCTAAGCCGCGGAGCGTAATTTTCGAGCAGAATTAAAAGACCTGGTTGTATTCCATGGTGGTGAGAAATAAGCCTTTCATTCGAGCTCTTCCTAACGCGTTCCTTGCTAGGTTCAGTCTGTCTCTAAGTAAGTTTTGTACACATAATTAAGTCATACACCGCGGTTTTATATTGCACCAGGTGTTTAGAACATTACAGGGCTTTTACTTATATATATATATAAAACAAAAACAAATATAGTGCTCAGAATTCTCACACGTGCAAAACAAGAACTATCAGGTTTACCAATTGGCATGCCTTCATGGATTATTTAGTGGATTGTTGGTGATCCGTCCACGCAGCCCCGACGTTTCTCCAAGCCAGCCTGAAGGACACGGCCTGTGCTTGAAACTGACATATGAAACCTTAACTTTGGTTAGGGAACACAAGGAACAATTCACAGTCGTATATGGGAGCATAGAATAAATACGCCCTGTGGCATAACGCTCTGAAGACCAGGTCAACCTAAATAACAGCACCAAAGATTTTCCGCATTAAAACCCCCGATGCCACAGCAGCTTTAGTAGCAGCTATATATATTCCCTTTGTATATTCACTTTTCCGGCGACAAAGCGAACCGTGCAAAGACACTCCGCGCCTGTGTTCCTCCTTTTTAAAAATTCAATTCTATTTGAACGCAGATGGCCTGCAGAGTATTTTTAACATCGCTCTTCATGTCCTTTATTCAAATACTGTTATTGTTGCAGAGCCAAGCGTGCTGTCTTGTTTGAAACTGAAACCAAAATAGTTGTTCACGGAAGTGAAAAAGAAACGCGATGCGCAAGAATATTTGCTCAGCGGAAGAAGAGACGAAGAGCGCTTTGTTTATATGAACACTGGCTCCTGCTGGACAAATTCATTGCAAATACCTTAGTGGCTCTACTAACGAACGAGGGAGCGAAAGGTACGCAATCACATGCATTTTCGTCACTGTATTTTTCTTTGTTTACCTGGAGAAGGACAAATCTTGAACATGAATCAGCAGAAGGGTGGAGAAGGCGTGGACACTAGAAAAAAAATCTAGAAAGCTAAAAGTTCGGTACCCACACATAAAAGCCGCATTTAAACGTTTCGCCCCGCCATGGTGGTCTAGTGGCTATGGTACTCGGCTGCTGATCCGAGGGTCGCGGGATCGAATCCCTGCCGCGGCTGCTGCGTTTAGATGGAGGCGAAATGTCGAGGCCCGTGTATACTGTGCGATGTCAGTGCACGTTAAACGAACCCCAGGTGGTCGACATTACCGGAGACCACCACTGCGGCGTCTCTCATAATCAAATCGTGGTTTTGGGACGCAAATCCCCAGAAATAAATCACTTAGGCTTTCAATGCTTATTTAAAATTCCATATGGTCATTGTTATGAAGTGCGCACAATTTTTCTTCGCTCTTGTGTAGAAGACTATAGACAAATATGATGTCACCTTTCTGCGTTTCTTCGATGGAGGCGAAATGTTGAGGCCCGTGTACTGTGCGATGTCAGTGCACGTTAAAGAACCCCGGGTGGTCGAAATTTCCGGAGCCCTCCACTACGGCGTCTCTCATAATCAGAGCTGGTTTTGGGACGTTAAACCCCACAACTCTCTTTCTGCGTTTCTTAAATGCAAGTGCTCCGTTTTCTGAAATCCCCAAGACACTCAGATCATGACAATTTCAATCACTTCCTAATTATCGTACCTATGTAACCTTAACTATAATGCTCGGCTCATTCTCTCGTGCGTTAGTGAAAGTGAGTTAGGTACTGCAGATCGTACCTTCGTGGTAGCATTGCTGTGTGCTTTCGGCAGCATTAGGTCATCTGATCACTGTTGCCTACGTGGCTCGCGAGCAAAGAAGGAAGTTGAGATCCATATATTCAATTTTCGATATATCCTAGCACACGTGAATTCATGCATTATCATAGCACCCTTTCTTTTTCTGCAGCGATGCCGCTTACAAAGAACGCTCTTGGAGTCCTGCTGCTGTGTACAGCTTGGAGCTGCATTTCCCCGAAGGATTCACCCATAAGTACGTTACAGTATTAGGATAATTGATCTTCGATTAGACCGAGACTTCGAGCTTGCTGTAGGCTTTAATCATCGCCATATGTAATGAGCCAAGTGTTCTTTAGAGGCAGGTCTTGATGTACCTTACCGTGCTAAGCGTCAGTATTCGGAAGTATCAAAAGTATTGCTAAATTAGCACTTTGGTCGTGTTGCTATAAGCTTCCTGGATGCGTTATACTGACGCACCGTCTGCCTTATGCGCGAGGTACGCCCTGTGTTTTTAGGGTGTCAAGTGTGACATCCCACTTTCTTCGTGTACTTCGTCGCTTTGTGTGTTCACCCACAAAACAGTGAGTTAATAAAAGTGTTTGTTTTCAAAGGATGAAACAGATTCGCAAGTTCTCTGGCTGACTAGAAGAACTGAACGGTAGGGCCAGCGTGCAAAGAGTTTAGAAAATCTCATCGTTACGGTGTGTTGGGGTTCAAGTAATCATGGTACACAACTTTAATGATTGACAGTTGCAGACTTAACTTTTCCGGAAGGATTGCTGGTCGCTTAGCGAACTTGATATATGTAAATTGTATTTGGAATTTAACGAAATAAAGCAACATTATGAAGATCAACGGTCAACACATCGGTTGCACAGTAAGCAGACGAGTTGTTCGAGTATTTGTAACCTTTAAACTGACTTTTTCGTACGGAACCATTGCGTCGTTGAAATTTGATAGTATCGCACACTATACGCTTCTACCTGTCAATACAGTGCTCTCAACAGGAATTTGAAATCACAAAAGCCGCATTTGAGTCGCATCAGAAATCGAACGCACTTCTCACATTCACTTTCATAATCGAGATGTTGCTTATAATTCTAGATAGAGAGCGCGCAAGCAGATGCAGTCAGATATTGGATATGCACAAAGCAAATCTTCTTCATGAAAAAAACAACAACATACAAACAAGGAAACCCGCCATGCATTGTACCGGAAGATGACTGATAGCTGTATACTTCATGCGTGCAAGTACAATGTGACGACGTTTTCTTCACATTTAATGAGAAAGATAGTGATATAATTAGTTATTTATTGAGTTATTTATTCATCCACTACGAAATGAGCTGTTTTAGGGTCGAGTAAACCCCTAAGTTGGTCCGTAACACTGGAACTTAAAGGGTGAGACAAGCAGGAGATCCAGAATGGCCCGGATCAGCGTCGAAGTCGCAGCTGCGTCGATAAGGAACGCCGTTGTTTATCCCTAACCGGCGAATACAGGGATCATGTGATTATGAGGTTAAGATGGTCAGTAACGTAGCAGAATAATTCGCCTTGACGCTGTTCAGTCTAGCTGCCAAGAAAAGGTGTTTCACAAAACCGGGCACGGCTAACACGTCAAAGGACGCTCTGTTCAATGTGTCCATAACGTCTACAAATACATTAACCCGAACGATTTCGCTGAACGTGAGCTAATTTCCCACGTTACCAACTCCGGAGGCGGAGATTATTGCTGTTGCACTAGTAATTAGACCCACGATAATGTACAATTCCTGCGATGTTGCAGTCATGTCTCCTACGCGTTTCGCTGATATTTGTACAATGCGTTGTACAATGTCATGCACAATGTTTAACGGTTGCCTTGTCTCGCTCTACCAATTATTTCCGTCGTGTAATGTCCCTGACTCTTCATATTAGAGTGCGCGCAGAAGTGTAAAAGTGTGTACTTATGTTTTCTGTAGCACGAAGCATGTACAAGTAAGACAAATATGCGGTAAAGGTAAAACACCTCACGTAAATCTGAGCGGAAATTAAAGGAAAGCTGACACACCTTGATACTGAATCTTCTTTCAGGTTCAACACCGTCGACACCTTGTGGCACAATGAGTTGTCCAAAAAGCCAGAAACCCAGCTGCCTTGAGTCGCGCGGGAATGTGCGTGTCGAGTGTGGTAAGTGTTTTCTTGCACGCAAGAACCCTCCCAGAAGTTACGTAGTGTAATAAGCGAGCCTTGCCAAATATGAAGGCAGAACTGAAGACTGTGAACTGAATTGCTGAGGATGGTTCCTGCTGAAAACAAGATATACGCCTCGTGAGCACAATTCCCATCCCTTAAATCAGGACACCTCAACCGAAAGAGACACAGGGGACAGATACAAAATTCTGCCACACTCGATAGTTTACACCATTTCTTCTCCCGCCTCCTACCGCTCACGCTATTCCGCTCCCCTCTCACTCCTCCCATGATGGATGCAAAGGAGGTCCTCTGCATTCAATTCAAATTTCCCGCGTTCGCCCTCCTCTCCCGCCGTCTGTTGGGACCTTTTATTACTGATGGCTTAACGCGTATAGGGTCTCTTCGACACCATTTCTAATTTAATAACGCCTTGATATTTCATTTATTAACGTAAAATCCCGTCTAAGCTGTATTCTTAATTAAATGTATGCTGCGTATCACGGCTGTCTATAGTCTGTTTCAGAAGTTCCGTGCAGCGCTGTGGAAGCTACAACCCTCTTCGGCCTATCAGGAGGACGAACACATGTTAAACGTGTCCTTCCGCGGCTCTTCATCTGCCAATGGCGAGCGCTGCAGTGGCACCTGCAGCCCTGAAAGGAGGAAGATGAAGCGGGGTCTGCGTGTCCGAACAATGACATTTCGTCTCTCTTCGGAATGATTCTGCGCTCGATGGCCTCGTAGCCTTGGCTCTGCTGAACGGAACTACTGAAACAGGCTATAGGGGCAAGGGATCACGGCAGTCTAGCGGCAGTCTAGCGGCAGTCTAGGGACGCGTCGGCAGGTTGTGCCGACGTACGATGTGTCACACAGAGCTCATATCCGCTGTCGTCGAACTAAGACACGCGCGAGCTCTTGCAAGGATCTCTGCCACTTTATCCTTTACACATGCGCACTGGCAGGGGACGGAAAAGGCCAATAGGGAAGAATTATTTCTCGCGCTCACTCGAAATGTTCACATTTCTATCGCTGCCACCGCCGCAGCTTTTGTCGCTACTACCTGGCGGTAGGCCATTGTATGCACTTAATACAAGCATACAGGTCAATGTAGCTTTTTTCAGCGCCTTTCATTTGGTGCCGGATTTCAGGTGGCCATGCTCAGCACCGGAACTGGTTATGAGTATTCTTGTCTTGTTTCCTGGAGGCGCACCAGCAGAAGCGAAACGGCGGCACTCGGTGTTCCTCCTCCGTAAAACAGATCGCTAAAAACGATGTGTAGAACAGGGAATGTCGCAGGAGCCAACGTTTCGACAAGTGGACTTCGTCTTCGTCAGGACGGCAACGGGTTGCCGTCGTGAAGTCCTGACGTCAGTTGTCGTCCTGACGAAGACAAGTCCACTTGTCGAAACGTTGGTTCCTACGACATTCCCTGTTCTACACATCGTTTTTAGCGATCTCTTCATCGATTCAAGCGTCCGTCTTCCCCTGAGCTTCTCATTTAGTATGGATTTCCTCCGTAAAATAGCAACACTGGGATAGGCTAAGGAGACTAATTGCCGGCTCCTTTGGAATCTGCGCTGAAAGCTAGCTCTTTTTCAACTCCAACCCCCGCACAATGAAGCACAGAAAGATCGGAAAATTAATTTCAATGGTAATATGCGTCGCATATAATTAGTACAATATGCCCTGCTTAAGCATCGTTACTTCGTTTACTTAAACGGAGTTTAACGAGTTCAACATTCCTAGTACGGACCATATTCGATTACTCTCATTTTTATTCGTCCACATTCAAGTGCTCTTACTGCGATTCTACTTCATGAGATGCGGATTCTTAGACTGATTTTTACTATGCATAGTCATGCAGTTACTCATACGGAATCCTAGCAACTGGACATGAGATCTTATGTCAGCCTAGCTGCGTGCTCATGTCTCTTGAATCGACGTCGAGACATACGTATACAGTGAATCAAGGTATATAATTATCCATTCAACAGGCAAGCACACAGATTTACGCGTCCACAATAGTCGAAGTTGTATGGTCACTAATAATTTCAAACGTAACAATATTGTATGCAAAAAAAGTGCTAATTGCGGGTTCTAAGTACCCATGTACTGAAAAGAACCAGACAGAGGCGACACAGCAGACAGAGGCGACACAGCTTCCGTGCATTGGACAATGCGACATAAACTGACTCGCATAACGGCATCTCTTATTAGAAATAACGGCAAGGTCTCTTGTCTTTGCTTTTTGCGTGTATTAAGGCAGTTTGTGGAATTATTCCCACTCACTGAAGCCTTCTTTTTCTGACAATTTCACGCACCTACTCAAAATGAGCGCACTGTTCGGTGTGCGTTGTCTTAACCATTTTCAGCACGTGGTTATTTTTTCTCGTATCTATCTGTTTTTGTTTTGTTTTGCTTTGTTTCTCGCAATAATGCAGGTAGGACAGTGCACGCATATTCGATTTAACTCTGACGTAACCCTACTTCCTTAATCCTTAACGAAAATTTCAAGCAATGTTTCTGAATTTACTTGCCACCCACGAAAGCCACCTGCTTGTCAAAGCTTTCTTAGCTATGATTCGATCTAAGTATGAGCGCCTTATAAAGGCATGAAGTAATGTGCTTTAACGCAATACTTCTTTTTCAGTTCAAAGAAGTGTGTCCTGTAGTCAGAAGTGGTCGTCAGTCTGTGGAAGCACTGCCACTGTGTCATGTATAAACGCAAAGGATTATTGCAAGTGCAGCTGTGGTAAGGATAAGCTGTTCATTTCCAGACATGACTGACTATTAACACTGGTTGTGACTTGGGGCGCCGCGGCGTGGAGCTTGTCAGTGTCGAAGATCGGGCCGATTTGGTAGAAATCTCTTATAAAAGTTTCTTTGCGTGCGCATATACTAACAAAAAGAAAAAAAAAAAGGACAGGCAAGACAAAGGTGCTGACTTGTAATAGAAATTTTATTGGTGGTGCAGGTGAATATATGCTTGAAGGAAAAGGCATCAAAGCAGATAACTTGACAGAATTCATAGCACATATCAGGTAGCATGCGCACGTGTTCCATTGCTACCACTGTTGCGCTAAAACCGAGCGATATATATCAATCCCTTATTTGACAGCGCAATCGAATTTGCGATGATGCAGAGATCGCCCAGTTGCTTTATTAAACGCGTCGCAATCGTGTCGCGCCATAACTGATTCCTGTGCATTGTGTTCATTTTGCGAGATTATCGAGGTGGACTTGATAACGCAGTTGGGCGATCTCTGCGCACCCTAGATAGTGCTGTCAAATCAAGAATTATAAATGTCTAGCCGGGTTTTAGGGCAACAGTGGGTCCAGCGGGATGCGTGTGCATGCTACTTCATATCTGCTATTGTTGTGCCCAAGTTATTTGCACTATGCCCTGTCCTTCAATTATATATTCACCTGCAGTGCCACCACTAAAGTTTCAGTTGGAAGTCAGCGCCCTTCCCTCTGCCTGTCCTTCTTCCTTTTTGTTAGTATATGCGCTAGAAAACCTTTCATACCCGAGATTTCATAGCCAAGGTTTCATAGCCAAGACAGGGGTAGGAGTCAAGTAACGCACTATAGTGCAATATTCCGGCCTTCTAAAACGCGGATTTCACAAATATAAAAGTGCGACTCCACATAGAGCGACGTGTTCTATCTCACTGCGAATTGCACTTTTACACAGACATAACCAAGGCAATGTAGGGACCAAGGAATACTCCCGATGTAGTTAAACATGAAACCATAAATATTTGTGTTAGCAGCCATTTTAAATCTATGTTCACGTCAGTGCAAATTAGCGCGATTTCAGATGTCCATTAAGAAAACAATATGACGTACTCGAACAGTCTGTGTTTTATGTCCGAATCGCAATTTTCCCGTAGTTTGCGAGTGAAAGTGGTTTACGTAGACGGAATAGCGCAAACTGGCCCTTTACACCTATACGTAAATGGATTAACGTCTTAATTGCTCTTTATGAATTCTTTTAATTAGAACCATTGCATTGAAACTCAAAACCTTGTGCAACGTTACCACTTCTAGATGCTGACATTGTCATCAGTGTACTTATTTCTTATGACTTCAGGAAACGCAGAATTCGGCGACTTTTTACTTAGCATTGCTCTGAAGCATAACATACAACAGTACTTCAAGCTCTTGCGTGCCAGTTATCATTGGCGTTTAAAGTGTAGTGCCCTTAACGTTGCGTTATATTCAACGAGGCAAGAATTGGGAGTAATTGTATTGTGTCTGCACTAAATTATTTGTTCTGGAGTTATAGAAATATACAGCGAAGATGCAATCGCTTAAATGGATTCGCACTAAAATTGTCTGCAGTGATCATCTACACAACTTTCAACAAAAAGGACACACCTTGGATTAATAATTTATTTCAGCTCCAAGACGCTCGCTGCCATGTGGCACACTTGGTTGTTCCGAGGGCAGAAAACCCAGCTGCCTTTACTCGGGTGTGACGATGCACGGCGAATGTAGTAAGTGTTCTGTTGATCACGTTATGCACACAATTTGATACAGAAAACTATACTTGCAAGAGTCTTCGTTAAGCCCTACATGAATGGATGAAAACTTAAATGAACTCAGGCTATAAACAATAAGAGGAAGACGTTTCGGCTCCCCTGAATGGGTCCTTGTCATCGTATACCCTTCCCTGATTAGACAGGCTGCAGTGAGTACCTCAACTTCATTACAATTAAACTATGGCCTGTATTGTTACAAGCAAGGCAAGAAGATTCGTCATTTGCGTGTGGCTTTGTTGACACTTATGTGGCAGGAGAAGTAAAAAGACAAAGCGGGACGATTTTTTTTTTTTTGGCGACGCGTTCAAGACGTTCGCATTCGTGAAGATGCCACCGCAGCTCTTTCCGTTTCTGCGTCCTTTTCCGCTATCACTCACCATGGATGCGAACCACAATATGCCCCGTTTATTGCCCACCGAAACTTCACGCATTCGGAACACAGAGAGGAAATTGGTTTGACTCTTTAAATTTGTTCTTTCCTATAAAACCATCAGTAGGATCTAAATACGTGAAAGGACACACTTGAAGCGGAGTATACTTGATGTTAGGGTTCTGCACGTCAGAAATGTAGGGACACGCTAAAGCAACGCCGCTTCACCTTCCGTTAACTCTCGTCTTCTGTATGATCTTCATTTAACTTGTGTCTCTCTTGAAAAGCGTTTTTGTAGAGGGTGTGATCTTTCACATGCCGCGCGAGATGGTTTCTGGGTACGCAGCTGGAAGTAACTGCTGGCTGTTGCGCCACCATTCTGAAATGAGCCTAAACCTGAGATGTACTACCGTGAGAAATATGAAAGGGAACACGGGAACGGGGCGCGGCAAACAGCCTCGAAATCGACACGGAGCTATACGCGGATGGCGCTGTGAAAAACCAAGTGGAAAGGAGGGCGCTCTTCCACTAAATGTTGGCACTTCCACCACGCCGGTGTTTCTACAAAGCAGCAACTTACGCGCTTTCACTGATAACACGGTACCGTCCGATATTCGATAAGATGCGGTAGTTGTTGCAGTAACATGCAGAGATTCGTTGCTTTTTCTTTCATTCTTTTTTTTTTTCGTCACACAAGCGCTTGGTGCAATGTCAAGCCCTGCACTTTGTGCACACAAACACATGGCAGGAGTGCCAGCAGTTGTTAGAACAGCCTTCCCCTCCCTACTATGTTTCCAACGGCTGCCGCCACGTATCACCGATACTTGGGTTTCAGTTTGTTTGCCATGCGTTTCTGTGTTCCCTTTCATATTGCTCACGACAGTACCTGCATATGCAACCCCCTTTTATTGTATGTTTCACAGACAACTGAGTTGTGCTCTGGAATAGGGGAATTACTACAAGCCATTCGATAGCATCGACGCCAGCAATCAAAAGTTGGACTCCACCGGAAGGGTTTTGCTTATTCCGTTATCGGTACCATGAAGTGTGGGATGGTCCAGATGGCTATCCTGGCAGAACTTGATTGATTTATGGGGTTTAACGTCCCAAAATTAGCTCTGATTATGAGAGACGCCGTAGTGGAGGTCTCCAGAAATTTCGACCACCTGGGGTTCTTTAACGTGCATGCACTGACATCGCACATCATTTCGCTCTACATCGACATTTCGCTCTACATCTCGCTCGACATTTCTCGACATTTCGCTCGACATTTCGCTCTACATCGAAATGCAGCCGCCGCGGTTCGGATTCGATCCCGCGACCTTCGGATCAGCAGCCGGGTGCCATAATCACTATACCACCGTGGCGGGGTCCTGGAAGAACTTAGCTGCACGCACAGGCACATTGTACTACTGCGATGGACAACACTGACGTCTCTTTACGTAGTTATTAGCCAACTAGTAAAGGTAAAAGTTGAGTGAGCATCGCCATGGCAGAGCATTCTTTATTATTCAACGCCGCATTTTTAATCTGCGAATGTTCCTTGTCTGCCGGAAGTTTGTAATTGTGCAGAAGCTAGTGCTAGCGTTCTACGAAACATGGTTTTTAAAATATGGACTTGAAGATATCGGGCGCAAATAGCAGCGTCTTCTAGGACAACTTCACAAGTGCGGATTCTGAGTGCGCCATGAAGTGAGCAAAAGTACGCACAAGCAATGAAGACAAAGTGACGTGAACTAAAAGCGCCACGTTTTGTCATATTGACAATCGCAGCAAGTAAATGAGAATGGACGAACAGCAAGGTAGTCTCAGATTTCTTTTCGCTCTTTTTTAAGGGGGGGGGGGGGGGGGTAGATAGGGATGTTATGTGTTTTTGTTATACACCGAAACGTTTTTTTGTGACCTTTTTATTAGCGTTTTCAACCTTTCTGCATTCTACGGTATATCGTCACCGGCTTCTGCGGTAGTTTAGCCCTCTTAACGTTTTTGTAGCAATGCATGTAGGTCACAGCATCACATGTTTGACTCTATTGTGACACATTACAGTTTCTTACTGCCTAGAGGAATTCGGACACTTCGTAATGTAGTACGAAACATTATGATATCTGTATTAAACCACGTTTCTCAGTTCCTCCTCAAAGCTTACATATCTACAAATTGAAGCGGACCTGGCTCTCTCGTATGCGCCTATAATACTGTTTATGCCATTCTTCTTTCAGTAGCAAAAAATGAGTCCTGCAGTTCGAGGTGGACAAAAGTGTGTGGAAGCAATGCTGCAGCAACGTGCTTAAATACAGACGAATATTGCAAGTGTGAATGTGGTGAGGAGAAACCTTTTAATCTTAGATATGAATTATTTGTTACTTTGTCACCTTGTGGCTCCGCTAAAATGGCAGTATGCGGCCGTTCGACAATGCGTGGGTGGCATTACCGCACCAGGCGGCTTCCTGCTTATGTGGACGAGAGAGAGAGAGAGAGAGAGAGAGAGAGAGAGAGAAAGGGAAAGGAAAAACAGTGAGGTTAACCAGAGGAGATCTCCGGCTGGCTACGGGTTGGATACAATATTATGAAGTGTTTCGGTGCAGTGTTACTTCAGCAGTTAGCGTGAAAGGTTGCTTCATGTTGTCCCGGTGCATGCGAATGCTCACTCATCGAGCGTAGAGGAGGAGGAATAAACATCGAGCGTAGAAGCACGAGAAAATCAGCAAATACAGTAGTTACTTAATTGTTTGTTCCGAAGAAAGAGCCGAACAATGTTTTTTTTTTTAAATAAAAGAGATATTGAACTATCGCCACAGCTCTTCTACTGCCCAAGTATTGCGGAAAGGTTTCATATCATAGTCATCGTCGTCCGATATAGCACTTTACGTTTTCACTTTCCTAGTTTGTTACGGAAGAACTGGGAATGTTTCATCGACGCTGTCTCGCAGAGGTTTCAGACCTTAATGCGCAATCTCATGCAAGCGCAATTTCTACACAAAAATAAAAAAAGAAACTTTTTATTATTGCAATAGCAGACTTGCTGCACGGCTCTGCGAAATGCTCAATTCAGTGAAGTCCACGCGAAATCCTTGATGACCTAGTATACTTGCCAGCTCTTCCTTAACTGCTTGATGACGCCGTTTCTTTCTCTTTTTCGCACCCGGGGCACTGCATGCCATCACTAATTTTCGCATGCTGTTATTTTTTTTTTTCAGTGTACTTCAAACCTTCGGCAGGATAAACAACGAAGCTGCACTGATTGCGCCATGCGTATTACGTCTCTTGCATTAGCGTTTGCTACGCTTCTCTTGCGGAATAAAAGTACAAAAAAGAGAGCATAGTAATGAAATTATATGTCGACATCCTCTTACATTTCGGGTAGCGATTTGTGCTACGTACACACGTGTTTATTCATGTCTGTCTAATTAGTGTACTTATCTCTAAAATTGCTCCAGCTGTTTGATGTGCAAACATTAAAAATTGAGATTACGAATACGAAAGATCACGTCGTCCTCTCATGCACTTCATATTTTTGCTTGCTGCGAGGCTTACGTAGACCGGGACGATGATTAAGAAAACACAGGGCAGGCGGTTTCTTACCAGCATCCCCTTAAAATGAGAGAGACACATGGTTCGCTTCCCACTCACCGGTTTTTCTGGGGTGCAGAGCAGTACAGTTTGTTTAGGTGTGGTTTATCTCAAAAGGTGGACAAACGGGGACGCGGCGGGTGCACTAGGCGCAATTTAAACCAAAACAGCCTCTGAGAAATAGTTACAAGAAAAAGAGAAGATAGCATCTGCCAAACATTTTTCGCAAACACGTTGTGAAAACCTTCCTGCGATATGCGGAAACTAACACTAAATGTCCTTTAGCCATTGAAATATTCAAGTGGAACTACGGCGCACACAAGGAACTCTTTAAAAACGAACAGATATGGGAGAGTTGAATCTCCCAATATGGCGGAATAAAGAGCCTGGAATCTTACCGGCGTTTTTTAGTTGTTTCGTTACATAGATATGTGCACTACACTGTTATATTTTTTTTAAAGGAAGGGGGGGGGGGGTGACACTTGCCCCATTAATGCCTAAATGGCCATGCCACGTGTGTTCATTTTTAAACGGGGAAACGTTCTGATTTGTGGGGTTTAACGTCCCAAAAACCAGCTCTGATTATGAGAGACGCCGTAGTGGAGGGCTGCGGATATTTCTACCACCTAGGGTTCTTTAACGTGCACTGACATTGCACAGTACACTGGGCCTCAACATTTCGCCTCCATCGAAATGCAGCCGCCGCGGCCGGGATTCGATCCCGCGACCATCGAATCCGCAGCCGAGTACCATAGCCACTAGACCACCGTGGCGGGGCGGGGGGAAACGTTCTCCCGTTTACGATAGAAAGATATTCCTCCCATAAAGGTGTTCCCCCGCTCAACGAAATATGGCTGCCGCTCTGCCATCGGAGCGAGCAGTAGGTAGGCTTAACGGCTGCATCGATTCTCGAATACAAAACCATTGTGCCTTCGGCAACGGCACTCTACGTTACTGGTAATCATCAAAAAAAAAAAATAAAAAAAAAGCTTTCACGCTTACCTAACTATCGCACCATGCGACAATAAAAAGCAGCAGACAAACATTTGGCAGTGACCGCTACGCAAAACGAAACTTGCACATCGCTCGAACAGATAGACAACACTGATCTTTGAAACAGCCGAGTACAGCAGCGATTGCGAGACAGCGACTGCGAGCAAAGCTCGCTGTCTTTGTTTATCCAACCATCACACGGCGAGCAACGTAACGAACGCGTTAACGGGACACACAGCACTGACATGTTCACATGACGCTGGCAGACGGTCGCCTCAATCACGTGGCTCCACTGGGCAGGCTCATCCGCTCTTGGCTTAGCATACTACGCAAACTACGCAAATGTGCTATTCACTACACAAACGCACTACATACCATCGTTCCTTCGACACATTTTCAGACAAATTAAGGCTCGATCGCACCAGAAACGCGCGGTCGCAAGGCTCATCAAAACACGGCATAAACTCGGAAGAGAATAGCTCGCCCCATCTGGAGCAAGCAACAAAAGGAACAAGAATGCTAAAAAATCTATGAGGGTTTGAGCGACTTGTGCACACATGAAGTTATGCAAGAAAAAGTAAGCTTCTCCTTAAGTGTTGAACGCGATAGCGATGCGTGGCCCCATTCTCATCGGGCTCTTTCTCTTGCCGTGCTCTTGAGTCGCCTATCCACGTAAGTGTCATGACACCACACTTGTTGTATGTCGTTACTCATGGAGTTGAGTCACGGGCCCCAGTTCTGTCATGGACTTCAGTTCACGAACACCTGGTAGGAAATGAAGCAGCACATGCCTCGCCAGAGAGCATACCAGCAGTGATTTTCGTTTTTCTTTTTTTTTTTGCCACATGGGCTCCGGAAAGCGACCATCGATGGAGGATATTCCATTGAAATATGCCGAAGTATAGCGACACTACCGACTGGACAGACGACACTGTCCACAACCACGTACAAAATTGAGCAAGGAAGAAGCCACGCGCCCCCGCAGACTGCAAATGAGCACAGATGTACATATCCAAAACTTATTTTGAGCGCAACCACACGACACATCCACCCACACAACACACCCACACACCCACACATCAGCCACGTACAGCGCTCACTTCCAACTGATTTAAGGTCTAGACTATGAGATGGAAGGAACAGGAAGAAAATGTATGTCTTGATTGTGTGTGTTGGCTTCATATGATGTTAATGCGCGCATGTGCCACATGTACATATTCAAGCCTTCGTGCGATCAATAAATCAGTTGGAAGTGAGCGCTGTACGTGGCTGATGTGTGGGTGTGTGGATGTGTCGTGTGGTTGCGCTCAAAACAAGTTTTGGATATGTTCTACCAACTAGCCCAACAACAAGTTCTTTTACAGATTACGTGACATTATTACGCACCGGATCCACACCACAGAGTTCCCATACTTACGCCGCTTTTGTAACGTGGCGGACATCCTCCAGATACCATGATGCAGTCGCGATGCCCCGCCCTTTCACGCAACACTTGGCTGAGGTCAATAAGCCTTCTCTTTCTTCGGCGTCTTTCCATCACACGCAATTTATGTGGCGCAGTAGCCTATAGAAATTTGGGCTCTGTTTCGGTACCCTGCTTCCCTCAAACGCCCATCGATGCTTCGACCGATTGACAGGTATAATAGAGATCTCAATTGGAATCTCTAGTTCATTGAATCGTTGTCTCTTACTTATAAATCGAAATTTCCCTATATGATACTCGTGTTCAGAACTGATACTCAACCAGAAATAAATAAAAAAAGTGACCTCATCACATCGCCTACGCACATGTGAACGCGAATTGATCACAACCACAGAGTCCGAGTGCTAAGTTGATGATGATGATTATGCTCCTGAAGAACTACGGCACTTACCCACCAGGGGGATTGGCCAAGAGTTATTTGATGAGTACGTTTTGATTTTAAATCATTGGAAGGAACATATAGAGAGAGAAAAAAAAAGGATGTTTTAGAGGGAATTAGTGGAATTGTGCATGTTAACCATTCAAACCTGACAGATGAGTCACCAAAACATATACAGAATAATATCCTAAGTATGTTTTGCAATACTGACGAGAAGAGTAGTCTGTCTTTACGATTGACTTTTTTTTTTTACAGGAATTGTCAAAATCGTATACGATTTGTCGTTTGTATGTAATTGCACACAGCATTAAATACATCCCTTTGGCAGTGTCCCAGAGCTGAGGCACCAAAAGATAAAGCAACTTCAGTTGTTAAATTTAGTCCCAACGTACTGATCGGAATTTCTAGAAGTCTTTTTCGGAGGAATCTGTACCGGCGGCAAACCAAGAAATAATGATCTATGCTTTCAATTTCACGAAAGAAACGGCAGAGGGGCAACAAAACCAAACCAGCCCTGTGTGAGTAAAGATTGAGCGGGGGGACACATCGAAACTTGCTGAGAATTACTTCCGTTTGCCTTGATGGACACCATTTAGATTTCCATGGGTGATTTAACTGTCCATATTCTGACCAAGCTGTGATAGTTTCCATTGAATCTCTATGTATAGAAAATTTTCTATATCTGATTGCTGTTATATACTGCTCTGCTGGAAGAACTGATATTATCGGTCCTTGAAGAGATGCTCCAGCTAATGAGTCGGCCATTTCATTTAAATACAATCCGCAATGACCCGGTACCCACAGCAATTTTACAAGGCTAAGATGTGGCGGAACTAATGCTAAAAACGTCTAATTGGATGAAGATGTAAGAGAAGTACAGACTGAATGGGAATCGTTTAAACCACCACATTAGTCGTAGCCGCAGGGAGTTTCTTCAGCACCGAAATGATTGCTAAAAGCTCTGCTGCAAAAATGGGGGTATAGTCTGGTAATCTCAGTGAGAAGGACCAGTCAAGCGTTGACGAAAACATCCCCACACCTGCCTTTTCGCCCTTCACAGATGCGTCTGTAGCTATTATGTAATTTGTTTGTGCTTGCCCAAGGTAGTCTTGCAGCTGATTGTTTAAGTACCTAGGAGACAGTAATTTAGCGTTTCCGAGAAAAATATCATCATATTCAATCCTGACTCCCTGATTTGAGCCTTTTGATGTAATGAACTCTCGAATGTTAACGTCTATGCTATCTAATTGTATTTGCACAAATATAATCTGTGGGGTATGGAAGCGGAGCCAATATGCTAGAAAAAACGAGTCTGGGTCTTTGATGAACACATATTCAGTTCGTCTTAGCGGAAAGCTATACAATTTTAGGAATGTTTGTATAGTTAGGATTCGGAATCTGCAAGACAATGTAGGCAAGCGAGCTTCTTGATATAGAACAGTATTGGCTGTACTTCTAGGTAGGCCTATGCAAAGGCGCAGTGCTTCACGTTCCAAGAGAACTATAGCGGCTTAGTTTTGTAAGCTGGGGAACCTGAAAATAGAGCGCAACCGAATTCCATTACCGGGCGCATGTACATCTTGTAGATCATCAGGAGAGCGTCCCTGCGTAACCCAAACCGTCTGTTGCTTGATCTAAGTCTGTTGCTTGAGTGCTAAGTTGCGAGACAAACCTCCTATTCGACTCATTTCTGCCAAAAAAGCATCTGCATGGAACCACCTTCCCACCTCGGTCGCCAGCAATCCATACCATTCATCTATCCGAGCTGCTTTGCATGACGTCGTATGACATTCATGTGTAAACACTCCTCTCTGTAACGCCATTTGGCATTGAGGGTATCTTTAATAAATAAATAAATAAATAAATAAATAAATAAATAAATAAATAAATAAATAAATAAATAAATATTTGCCCGGTCCTTGGCTAGAGGGAATCAGCCATGTATATAGCAGCAGCCCCACGATCATCAAAAACATTCCGCGTGTGCGCGAGCGGACAGGCCTATCGTCTTGGCGTAGACGGCCCGTCGCCCCCAGGAGAGCGGAATCAGCGCAGCCGACGACTTCTGTAGTCCCTAAGGGAGACAGGAGGTCCAGGTCATGGCCGCTGCAGACGACCACCAAACGGAGGCAGTTCCACCACCCGCCAGCGAACCATGGGTCCTGATCCAAGACGACGGCGCCTCGGAGAACGAAGTGCTGCTCAAGGATCAGGATGCCGACGAGGTAGGCGAAGGGCAAAGCGTTCAGCACGCGGCCGATCATCAGCGGAGCGCACAAGACACAGAAATGTGCAACTCGGCTTGGAACGCCGCCACCATCCGCAACGCTCTCTGCGGTGACAAGCGTCTCTATATTCTCGGCGTCGTTCTTCCCGTAAACACGGTGAGTCGAGATACGTTTACACATGTGCGCTCATGTTCCCGCTTTAAGAACTCCGAAGACTAAAGGAGCGTTCAGAATGGAGTTTTCAGGTGAAGAATTGCCGTCGAAGCTGGAATGTCGCTGGGGGCGTCGTCTAGGCACGGGGGGAGCTTTTCTCCATAATGGTGAGGCAATTTTCTTAAAGCTAGAATTCCAGCGCAAATCATTTTTCACGATAAAGTTCTGTATGGCTAGGATTCCGCGTCTTTTAGCTATCTGTCCACAAAAGCATCTTACTTAAAAATGCAACCTGCGTTATCCGTGGCGCATAACGCAGAGCTCCACATGCCCTCAGCTGATCTTACACTGCAGCGTCATGAGAAGGCGTCAGCACGTGGTCATGGTGAGTTGACGGGCTTCCTGGCTCTCCAACAGTTCTTGTATCCTCATTTTAGACGCGAACGTCGTTCGAGGGCTGCTTTCAATATGGCGCATAAAGGTTCTACCTTAATCGACCTTTTAGTCACAAGGCCAAGTCCTTGAGAAGAAAAAGTTATCGTAGAGCATGTGCGTCCATTCTGGTGAGTAAAAATTCAGTTAACGGACGGAAAATACAGCGGTCTTTTGTCACATGCTCAGATGACTTGACGGCAAGGGCTGTTGCGCAATGTCCTAATGATTCTTTGCAGTTTTCTTGATCATTTACGCTTTTATTACTACCGCTTAGGAAATTGTGGCAGCATTATCTTTGTGACATCGATTTCACGTGCTACTTGCTTGTGAAGGCCATCTGTTAACCTCACGTGCAAAGGCCAACTGGACGCTGGCCATTAAATTCCAACGACCAGTCACGTCTGATTCACACCCGCACATGGCATAATTTGACGAGGTAACTACTTGTAATTTGACGAGGTAACCACTTGGTAACACGATGTTTGGTACTATTCGTGTTAGTGCCAAGGAGGACGGTGGATGCTAGATTTTCTCCACTCAGGAGTCGAGTAATATTTTTGCGTCAGCATGACCACCTGTGCGTGAAGCTAGAAGGACGGCCTTCACAATTGTCATGACCGCAGGACATGGGCGTTGGCGAAAGTGATATTGATACAAGGATTTTCTCACTAGTGCAGTTGTGAAACCCATTCTCGGACTTTTTCCTTTCAATATACTGTAAAGGTGCTTGATCAACGGCCTCTGAACGAACGTATTTGCCAATCTCGAAGAAGGTGCGAAGTAAATGAAGCTCTCAATAATTTGGAGGCTTGAACGGCGGTGTTTAGCTGCATACTCACTATTCTTATTATCGATATTCTCATTATCATTTGCTAATGTTGTCTAGCTATAACAAGTCCTGCTGTGTCGCTCGTGTCTTTTTTTTGTTTTGTTATGAGTAAAATGTATTGCTTTTGTACGTTAATAAAGAAGAAAGATCGTTGTCCTGGTGAGACAAATGGCGGATAACGTTGGCTGTGGCTAGAGTGGTTCTAATTTCGGATCCTCGCGTTGTTATTAGCGACGCTGTCTTTATTCAGTACCAACACGATGCTTGCCCTGTGTATCATGATTTGCGTAGTTCAATGACTTCGGCGATCCACGCAGGTCCTGTACTTCCTCGGAGGAGTAGCGTCATTGGCCGAACATGCCACCGTGCAAATTCTGCTCACTAGCCTGAGATGCTTCACGCAGGCGACGCTTTGGGCTGCCACGTTTTCCTGCATTACGCGATACCTCTCCCTGTTGTTGGCCAAGGCAAGCAAAGTGAAGAAGCGGGAAGTAAAGAATTTGCTGCCTTATGTGGCAGCTACCGAACTGGTGCTCGTGCTGCTGTCGTGCTATGCCTGCTTTTACGAAGTGCGCGCCGGCATCAAGGTAAGCTTTATTGTGGCACCCTCAAGAATGAACGTGTGAGAATTTTTCGGCTAAGGCGTCTTTCCTAAGGCTCAAGTTTATACCGGGAATCCCATGTCCAAGCCAAGAACAATTATAAGGGATTCTTCGAATAGTACTTCCGTCATAATGACGACGGTTCTAGAATTAAAAAAAATTTTTTTTTCATAAAGGATGCGATGGCGCCATGTCGTTGCGCACTTGTCCTTGCCGGAGTACTAGTAAAGCTGCCAAGTGTTTATGGTTAGTTTCGAGGAGAGTATTTGCTGTCCGTGACGTTGGGTACGAGCGTTTGATACCTTCGTTTTACAGCTGATATATTTCACCTCCTAGGAAGACGAATAGCTCTGTTTTTCTTTCGTAATAAACATAACTTACGACACGTTTAAATGCATCGCTACGAATGAAAATAGACCACTGATTCGGAAAGGTCCTGTATTAACAGTTTACTTAAGCGTCCTGAGTGACGTGAGCTTTCGGCGTTTGCTGAAATTTTACCTGGCTGAGGTGCATGTTGGTTTGATAAGGGTAGATTTTAGGTTAGCTGTAGGGGGAATGGCTTATAGACACCTGTTGAATGCGGTGATGATCAATAGGTTTTTCTTTCTTTCTTTCTTTCTTTCTTTCTTTCTTTCTTTCTTTCTTTCTTTCTTTCTTTCTTTCTTTCTTTCTTTCTTTCTTTCCTTTCTTTCTTTCCTTCTTTCTTTCCTTCTTTCTTTCTTTCTTTCTTTCTTTCTTTCTTTCTTTCTTTCTTTCTTTCTTTCTGTTTATCGTGTGGCTGACACAGCAATCCAATGAAGTGCGCAGCTAACCACATTTAATTTTTCCTGAATTGCATTGGTGAATAAAAGCCTTTCGTTTGCTAAACGTATGCTGCGGTATCACATCTGCCCCATACAATACCAAACATCACGTTTTTCGCATGATATTATTCCAGAGCTTCTTTTTGATACCCTAACAAACACCATTCGGAGGTGAATCGGAGGAGCTTGGGAAGAAACATAATGCTAGCGTCGCGTTCCACTTCTCTGTACGCGTTGTCAGCGCTTCCTTTGACGAGAACACACATTGAAATTTTTTGTTGACATCTCTGGACACCGAAAAACCACCGGAGTTGCCCTTTGAGAGCTCTAAGCACATTTGTAATGATCACAGGTGCCTTGTCTCGGCAATGTGACCTTGTGCTCTACATGTTCGAGCTTGCCCCTTCCACGCTCTTTATCTCTCGTTTCCAGATTATCCAGGAGGCGCAGAGAGACTGGTGTTTCGGGTCCCACCTCTTCCTGCTCGCGGGCTTGACGTGGATCCTAGCACTGACAGGGGCCGTCGTGCTGGCCGCTCTTCTGGCGGTCCTGATGGCCACCGACGTCCGGAACGCCTTTCAGCGCCGCAATGGTCCACCTGCCACGGGCATCGGAGGCCAGAAAGCAGCCGCTAGTGGACAGGGTGCAGCGACGTCGCCTCATCACGTACGGAGAGAAACTCTTACGCGAACTTAGGGGAAGGACCAAGGCTCTCATCTACAGTGCTGCGCTTGCGTGGTTCTTCATGACATGGAGGACCTGAGCCGAACTGTATGCGCTTCCGACGGGAAGGGAGTGAAAGAAAATTTGCGGCAAAGTTTTCCCAAGGAAGACTCCTGTCGAGCGAGAAGTATGGTACTACAATTTTATGAGAGTAGATGGCTAATAATAAACAGTTTCGCAACGTTCCTGAATGCTACTATTACGCGAGTAAATACGTGAGGCTTCACCCAATCGGTGACATTGTTCTACAGAGAAGTTTTCTTACGCCCGTACTGGCAAACGCTCTTCGACTCGGAACTCCGCCACAAGGGGTCACTGAGGTCATCTTCGCATTCTGTAAAATATGCCAAGTTGATCTCGAGGGCTACTTGATGTAGAGTTTCGAGTGCAGTAGCGTTTGTGAATACGGGCGTTATTCTACCCTACGCCGTCGCGGTTGTAGTAATAATAATGTTCACGCCAAAGAAATTAGCTTTCCTTAGCGAAGCCCGATTTGAACCTGGTTCCTTACAGCAGGAAGCCAATTGTCACACCCACTGGGTTATATACGAGAACGCTTGCAGGACGTGAGTTCATGAGAAGCGGATGAAGGCATGGGCACTTCATTCCGGTATTTTGTAGAAATTGCAATAAAGGCACAAACGTAGTAGCATTTTCGGTACGGAATACGGGGTACGCAATTCGCATTTTCTCCGGAGACAATTTCAGCAAACAGTACGTGTCATGGAGATAAAAGGCAGTGCACACGTGTGCTAAACACGTGAAGAAGAGGCTGCTAGATGCACACGCGAACGGCAGCTAAAGCCCCCAGATATTCTTAAGAGTGGAGCTTTCTATATGCCGAGCGTAGTGTGTCCGCTCTGGACAAATTACTCGTCATCATGAAATGTGTGACACACGTGAATGTGCGCTTCTGCTATGAAATGCACGGCTATTAACCCGCGCACTTTGCTTACCTTGCGCTCATGCCCTTAGCCCGCTATCTATCTATCTATCTATCTATCTATCTATCTATCTATCTATCTATCTATCTATCTATCTATCTATCTATCTATCTATCTATCTATCTATCTATCTATCTAGCCACCTCGGTGCTCGTCTCGTTCACTTCGCGCACACCAAAACTGGCGCGGCAGGGTAAGAATGGAAAAGAGCTAATAACTGATATGGACCACTAATGTTATATACTCGCCATGTACGTCACTATTAAGGAGGGTTAGATCACGCGTAGGTCACACCGGTTACGCTGGGGCCAAGGTGTGATGGTACGTACTACAGGTTATTGAACTGTAACATTGCAGCTAATTTAATCGATGACCAACCAAAATTGCCATTGAGAATTTTATCACAAAACGTTCTGCACGGGTTAAACAAGGGAAAGACGCACCGTTTCCTTTAGCCTTCGATTAAAATACAGACACATAGAGAGGCAGGCACAGGTAACTGTGCTGTGGCAACCGAAGGCGACTTACCGGGCATCAGGAGGGTAGGATCGAAACGGGACCTCAAGGTGGCAAGCAAGCACACATTCACTCGTACGCGCACGCTCATCCCGTGCGGTGGATATCGCGAATAAAACCATTGCATAAGCAGTTGTGGCGGCGCTGTAATAAAGTCAGTGGATATTTTCCATGAGGCTGGTCTGCGCATGCGCGGCGTCGGTTGCGAAACCACGCCATGTTTTCCGTTGGCCAGCACATGACGAGAACGGCAACGTTTGGTGTACTATCGCCCCTAAATATAAGTGCGATGCTCCGCGATATAAGTGCGACCTCCGTGATGCTCTACTGCTGGGTAGAAGAGGATTGCAGAAGCCCAAGACACCTCTTTAGATTCAGCGTTCCTCCCTGGCGGTGCTTTTCCCTCCACGAAAAACGCCCATTTCTGTTAGGTCTGCTAACAGCTCCTATTGGGCGCGAAGGCCGCAACTGGAGATGCTGGCGCTGCGGTAGTTTTGACGTGCAAAGTTGGATCACGTGGTCCCACGATACCACCACGCGCTCAGAGCCTCCGGCGAAGCGGACGGTTGACACGTGTTTTTAACGGCCATTCGCCAGCGCTTTTATCTAGGAACATCGTTGCTTCGCGTTTATTTCACGTTCGCGGACACATAGGGACCACGAAAGCTGAAAATTGCGCTCGAAGCTGTTGGCCGCATGGTACTTTACTGCTCCGTGCCACAGTGCTCTGCGTACGCGACGCATCAAGGCGAGAGTTTTCACTTCTGCCCCAGAAGATGAGAAGCTACGATAACGTGGCCAATTTGAAACACATATTTTCTTTCTATCAGCAGCCGCGATATGTCACACTGGTTATCGATGAACGCGTAGATGCTGGACACTGGTAGTTTGACTGAAACATTTAGACAACAATAAGTTACACCTTGCAGGCATGCTAGTGCATTCAAATGCTTAAAGTAATACGTCTGGATGTCACGCTGTGTTTTCCATCGCTATTGCCCCTTTGTGCAAAATACGGACGGGAGTGATTCGTTGAAAAATGCAGTTATGATCCAGCTCGGTCGTGATCGAAATTCGCCGTGTGACGGCTGTCTGGCATACGCGGAAAAAGGTAAACAGAAAGGAGAAGCAACGGACAACTGTGCCGCAGAGAGAAATGTCCTTGGAGTCATACTGGCGAGAACTTAAAATGTGATCAAGCCGCGACGTCGTAAGGTGAACCATAACAAGGTGAACCATAACAAGAACCATAACACCTTAAATCACGTGAGCTCTATGCTCTATGCATGCTCTATGCATGCTGTCTTGCTTTCCATGAAACGAAGGAACCACTCGAATCGCGCTCCATACGGGCATGCGTGTTGAGCATGAATAGAAATTTACTAATGCCATTTCTTCGTGTCAACAGCTGTCCCTTTGTAGATGCAAACTTACAATGAATGGATTGCACAATGAACACGTCGCACGCCTTTCTCGCGGCCACAACTATGTGTACTCACCGCAACCACGGGCTAAAGCCAAGTTGATGCTTGCTTTTCATTTGTACAAATGGTATCGACGGAATGTATACCATGAGAGGGAAAACGCAACAGAGGCAGGCAAAAGGTTAGATGGAGCGATGGAATTATGAAATAAAAAAAAGTTTGTGGGCATAAAGTGTAAACAACTCGCTCAGGATAGGGTGGATTGGAAATCGTTGGGAGAGGCCTTTGTCCTGTAGTGGACCTAAATAGGCTGATGATGATGATGGTTGTTATTACTCGGTTCATAGGGAAATCTCGCACGAAGTGCCGCAAGGCGGCCATTCTAAGGAAGTACATCAGAGCACGAAAGGCAGTGACCATCGTTAATATCGAATCAATGAAATTATACTTCGCGCAGTTGTTGGAAAAAAAGTTTATTTCAAAACGATACGGAGGTCACGCGATCTCGCTTATTCCGCTCGGGGGTTGCACTTCCTCCTGAGCACACATTCGCCTTGTTTATTGCGGCAAAACCGCGGTCTGCACCAGCATTTGTACATCACGTCCTGAAGGCACTGTTTCGGTTTCCCGAGCCACCTTCCCCTTTCAACGAAATTGCAATTGCACTCGCCACAATTGGCTGAGGTGGGTCTGTACACCTCGTGTTTGCTGCAATAGCCAGTGACTCCTGTAATACAGGGAGAGCGCAAAAAAATCTGTTAATAAATTTACGCTCATTAGCAGCAATACGCATAAGCATAATTGGCCTTACCTTGCAAGTACCTCATGCAATTTCTGCATTGGCATTTGTCGTGCCAGAGCGTCAGCGTGGGTGGAACACTCACGTGACGAGAGCTTGATCATAACTTTCGTGTCTTCGCGTATATATGGGCTTCATTTTTCACGCCGAACGTAAATAATCAGTGAATTTTGTAGTTACAACAGTCATTTATTTACATATATTTTGCCTTAGGCAGGAGTGCGTAATAAAGCAAGGAATTTACAAGGAAGTAACTGTCTCAAAAGCGATAAGCAAGCTGGTATATGCGAGAATGCTATGGAAATACAGCTAAAATGCTGCGACTGAAGTTAGTCGTGAGACAACTTTGGATCGTTCTGAAGGTATATAGACCATGCAAGAGAACGGAAAAATATGCACACAGGCACGTGCACTAAAAAAAATCTTCATTCATGCCTCTGATAGCGAGGCAACTGAATATACTAGAATGACTCAATATATCTACAATTTCCCGGACAAGTCAGTGCCTCCTATATCTATAGAGGGGGAGCTGGACCAATTGCTCAATTCTTTTCAATTATCATCATATTTATTGACTTGAAATACATATTCATTGCGCTTGAAAGCTGAAATAAAATTGCCTTTGATTTGATGCACTGCCTACTGACTATGTGAAGTTAGGAAGCGAGTCTTGCAGCCGATCATTGGCGCCCCTTTTGATTTGCGCGCAGTCGAGGCGGAAACACGTAAAGAACGCAAACTTCGCAGTTCAAGTTAAAATAGCCCGCAGTCTAATATCGATGTGTCTACAATGACACATGAATAAGGCGCGATGTTTAGGAAAGCAACGTTTGACTTTTATTATTTTCTTGCAATCAACGTTAGTGAAACATGGGAGCATGAAAACTACTTAACCAATATATAAACATCGACTTGCTGCTTTTGAGCGAGGTAGCAATTGTACTGGGTGCGCTTTACAAAGGTAATATGTGCGGCTCTAGCCTGTTAAGGCAATGCGATCGACTTCTGAATGACGAACACGTTGTCGGTGAAGAAGTCCCTGCATATGGCTTCCGTCGTTTAGCACGCGTGAAATTAAAAGCAATCAAAAGCACGATGAACAGTTACGTATGTTTGAGTTCATATAGTAGCAGCGCAAAAGACTAGGAACAAGGAAACATGTAACACACAGGACGAGCGCTGTTTTCGCATGCTATTGCAGTATATTTGAATTTTTCCGCAAAGTCCAGACAAAAAAAAAATACCGTCCCAAGTTTTTCAAACTTGTGTGCAGGCCTTGTACCAGCAAAAACGACGCATGCTATTTCATTCTACTTTACCAGGACCTAGAGAGGCACAGCAGCAAAATTCTAAGTTTGGGAGTGTTGAGTTGGGTGTAGGCATTGGGGATGCACATTATTATTATTTTTTTTTTGAAGCTCGGTTCTACGTTCTCAGCAAGTAGAAGTTCGTTTCTTTGGTTCGCATATTTTTGATGAAGAGAAATTTTTACTTACCACGTAGTTTGATGACGATTTGATTTGTGGGGTTTAACGTCCCAAAACCAGCTCTGATTATGAGAGACGCCGTAGTGGAGGCCTCCGGAAATTTTCTACCACCTGGGGTTGTTCAACGTGCACTGACATCGCACAGCACACGGGCCTCAACATTTCGCCTCCATCGAAATGCAGCCGCCGCAGCCGGGATTCGATTCCGCGACCCTCGGATCAGCAGCCGAGTACCATGGGCACTAAACCACCGTGGTGGGGCAAGAGCCGGATATATAACGCTTCCTTTTTGTAATTGGATTTTCGCTTGTCTATGTTCAGTATCAGGAATTGCCGAAATATTCGCTGCGGATAATGTCTACCGCAGGGTGTTTTTGTGAAAACCGGCCGAAGAAAGTAAAACAGATTTGAAGCAAGGCATGGTAGTTTAAAACAATTTATTTTCTCTTAAGGCCGCTGAGGTTAACCAATGATTTTTCCCCCCGTATTCGCAGTTCCTAGAAGAAATGGCGAGAAAGAAACACCGAAAAATTCATAAGTAAGGTTAGTTGTTACCTTGTGGTATGTTAAAAATTTTCCGTTCATAAAAGTAGTTCATTGACGAAACAGGGATTACAAGAGAAACAAAAGACTTCCTTTTTGGCAAATTTTCATGATTTTTGCCAACTTAAATCTAAATTCCTCTGCATGTTCATGAACACAAACAGTTACGTACCACGCTGCGTACGTTGCTCCGTACAAGCTGTGTATCACATGTTTGGGGAGATCGGAGATAACTGCCAAATTTGCGGTCTTAGTACGTTTGGTGTTCTCCGCATGCCATTCGCTTAGGCCGCGCTAACATAGCAAGCGAGCGTAGCAGCGTATTTCGCCTCGCCACGTTTTTGCATGAGTAACACTAATAGCAGTAATTATTACTGTAATCACTGTTACAGCAACAGAGTAGCAGTAATAATAGATTTTATTAATACATAAGAACCCGTTCAAACATTCGAAGCAAATGAATTCATTGTTTTCATAAAGCAGTTTTAATGCTGGAGGGCCCAAAAACATTTCGTTTTGTAGTGCCCCAGCCACAATCAGGCGACTGAATACGCTCCCATTCTCGCAGTCTTGGGTGTAATCTTGTAAAAAACACCGTCCACTCAAACATAGGAGAGCGACTCATCCTGAAAGCCAGCGCCACACTAAGCAGCGTGAAATCCGCAGCGCGCACAGTTGGAACCGCGCCAGCGCTTAATGACGTTGAAGGGAGCGAATGCGTTCTATTCCGAACAAATATCTCCGATCACTCCCCTGGGGCGGTATTGCTTACCCAGTGTATTGGATGAATTCAAACTAGAATAACAATATTTCGTGTGAGGCCTAAATATACCATTTCAAATTTGGCCTGTTTTAACGTTCTTGTCTTGTAAATACGTCATGTTCAGCGTTCCTTATGTTACTCCTCTTTAACTGCAATTCAGAAGTGCGTGTGCAGTGTTAACTAGTTATGCACCACACGTTGCTGCCTTTGTTTCAAGAGGGTGGCGGAGCTTTTTAAGTTTCATACACTCGTGTTTCTTCCCCTGGTATCCTTGTCATAAACAGCATAACGTGCACAAATTTATTGATGCGATGAAATGAACTTCTACGTGCTGGAAGCCGAAGTCTGAGCTAGAAAATAATGTACACCACGAATGCCACATACGAACACCCGAATGACTGTGCGATTACAGCGATTGCGCGTATTGCGTAGTAAGCAGTGTTGACGCCATCAATTATGGTGACGTTTCATTCCTTCTGGAGTAGCAGCAGCTGTACTTACCCCAACCGGGGCCACCGCTGTGTAGGTAAACCCATCTGCCCGTGTTAGCACCAGCTTGCCCTGGAAAAAGATTAAGCAGATTTGTAGAGTGGTACTACATAGGAGAACAAGAAAAGTTGAAAATACCTGTGGGGACACCCACCCGGTAGAGACAAATAAACCTAAAATGAGGTAGGGTTATTTGTTAACCCTACCTCATTTAAACCTTCCTGAAGTAAAATTAAGTGAATGAGTGAAAAGAACAGTTTTGAACCTCCTAGCAGTTACAGGCGGCGCCATAGTGGTCTTAAACATTTACGTGACCGCCGTATCGTATGTCAGCCAAAGGATGGTCTCAATTACATAGTTGCATTGTTAAAGTCATCTTGAAGCAGCTTGCGCCGTACAGACATAATCGTCACTGCCACTGTCATCTTCACTTTAGCAACATCGTTATGCCAGGATTATCGATTCGGTGAAGTTGTCTTTGTCGACGTACTACGCACAGCTATAATGACTATTCTAGTGCCGTACTTCCCAACTTACGCTGTGTGCCTTTCTTGATTCTCATGGCTTCAATCAAACGGGTCTTCAGAACCCAGCTAATAATTCCTCTTCCTATCGACCGATGCATACGGGCACTGTGTTCATATTATACTTACCGGAGGCAAATCTCAAAGTGGCTGTCCTAATTGTATAGTGAGGAAAGCTTGAACAATCCGAAATGAGCCCTCGTGTGCAAGCAAGCACCAAAGGGCTCAGATTTCTTGGTATAGCTTACCCAGGGTCACGTTTTGCGCAATTCACCAGTCACCCCCCTTTTTTCGGTTTAATCTGACAACAACTCGAGTTATTGAAACATGTCTACGGGCACATCAGGATGTCTACGGATCTTCATAAGAGTTCGGGAACTGAACTGATAAAAGAGCTTCCTTAAGCCAATCTTTTTCCTTTGGTTAGCTGCAATTTTGTGAATTGAGTTCTGGGGTTTAGTTGGTAAAAGATAGTGGCTTGGCAAAAGAAGTGGCTTGGCAAAAGATGTGCCCAGCTTAGCGACTGGCAGAAACTTTATTTTTCTTAGAAATGGCTGATCGCAGTAAGTTCGTGTGAATGCAGGAAACTGCACGAATATCTGTCACAAAGCTCCAGCGCTGCATAAAGTTGTGTGCGATGCTTTTTTTTTTTTTGTTGAATATCTACAAAATCTTACTTCGTTCACTAGTTAGCTACGACACTGGCGTACATATGTACGCCATCATTTCCTCAAGAACAAAGTGTTGCATGTGAGCGCGGCGTACTTGTCGATCTCTCTTTCCCCCACTTTTGTGCGCTCTGCATTTTCTAATGGATTGCCAACACGCACAATCACTCACGCTAAATAGCACAGTGTGAGTGATTGTAATAGCTTACGAGACCATTGTAACTTCTTTGTCCTCTGAAAATGGGGAAGAGACGTTGCTGACAGTGGAGGATGATGAAAATCCTTCCCGCGCGGGGTATCGAAGAGCGCAAAGAGAACTTGGCCCATGACCGGCAGAAGGTGAAGATTAGGTTCGTTACCTTCAGTGAGCCGCGTTAGGATGGCCTTGAGCTCCGCGCCTATAAACCCTGCATAAGTGTCTTTTCCAAGAGCCGGGTTGCACTGTTTCGAGCCGCATGCGACATCGAAGTCCTTCCATACTGCCGCGAAGCTGCCATTTGTGCAGTTCTGCTTGAAGAAAGCGGGTTGCCACCTTCTTTGAGAGATCGTGTCACGCCCTCTCCAACACAACTACTTTGCCGCTAGCCATTTCATGCTTATACGCACTCCCGATTACAGGAGATCCAGCGGTTCTCTATCCTTCGAATCCGTCGTAATATTCCACTTCTACACTTTCTGTTCAAACGGCCGCGCCGCCTTTACAAGCAGAAGCCATTACTCGCGTTACGGCGAGATGACGTCACTTTCTGTGGACTTCCGGAGCTTGATAAATACAGTTCTTTGCCTGCCTTCCTGCGATGCGAGGGTAGCGCGGCATACAATGGCGTTCCATTGTTAAACCTAAAGCCTGACAGGTACTCAACGTTTCCTATGGTTGAATTTAGAGCGAAGTGGAATGCGGACTCACCTGTGCCGACTCCAACAGCACCAGTTCCTAGGTTCCCGCCATTTGATCCTAACACAAGGTAAGGGTAGGTTAAACATTGATAAAATGATCTGTCTGAAGAAATGCGAATGTAGCATGGCAACATTGATGCGTTTCGTTGTTAAACGCGACGCTTTAGGGTAATTCGACCTTTGGTATTGCTTAATTGACAAAGGAAGTGGAATGCGGGCTCACCTGCACCATATACAACGCCGCCAGCGCCCGTGTTTCCACCAGCTAGTCCTAAGGCAAGAAAAAGATAGGGTTAACATTGATAAAATGGCCAACTTAAATACGATTGGGGCGGGGCAATACTACTGCGTTTCCTTGTTAATCGCGATGGTTCAGGGTGATCCGACATTTAGTATAGTTGAATTGAGAAGGAAAGTGGAATACGACACACCTGCGCCATATCGAATGCCAGTTGTTCCTGTGTTCCAAGTAGCTGCTCCTAAAACACAGAAAGTATAGGGTTGACACTGATAAAATGATTCAAGGCAGCACGGAAATACTGTGGCGTTCCGCTGTTAGGCGCCAATATTAAAAATGTTCCGACCCTTGGCATTGTGGAAGTGACAAGGGAAGGCGAATACAGACTCACCTGTACCATATCCAACGCCTCCAGCACCCGCGCTTCCGCCAGCTGCTCCTAAAACAACAAAAGGTAGGTCTAATATTGATAAAATGATCAACTTGAACGAATGCGTTTGTAGCAAGACTATACTAATGCTTTTCATTGTTAAGGACGGTAGTATGGGTTGTCCGGCATTTTGTATTCTTGAATTTACAGGGAAAATGGTATACGGAAACACTGCACCATATGGTATGCCGCTTATTCCTATGCTCGCACCAGCTACTTCTAAAGCGAGTTAAGGATAGGGTTATATCGCAGGTAAAATGATCGAACTGAGTAAATTCGAAGGTAGCACGGTTGTAATGGCGGAGTTACAATGTTAGGCGCGAATTTCAAGACTTATACCACCCTTGGCATTGTTGAGGAGACAAAAAGAGTTGAATATGGACTTACCTGTACCATATCCAACGCCGCCAGCGCCCATGTTTCCAGTAGTCACTCCTAAAACAAGGAAAAGATAGTGTTAACTTTCATAAAATCGCCAACTTGAATAAATGCAAGCGTAGCACGGTAATACTATTGCGTTTCATTGTTAGGCGCGATGGTTTGTGTGTTCCGATATTTGGTATTATTGAATTGACGAGAGAAGTAGGATACGGACACACCTGTACCATATCGAATGCCGTTTGTTCCTACGTTCCACCCAGTTGCTCCTAAAACAGAGAAAGTATAGAGTTAACGCTAAAAAAATGATCCAGTTGAGTAAAGGGGAAGGTAGCACGGAAATACTGCAGCGTTCCATTGTTAGGCGCGAATCTTAAGAATGATCCGACCCTTGGTATTGTTGAAGTTGCAAAGAAAGTGGAATACGAACTGACCTGCACCATATCCAGCGCCGCCAGGAGCCACGCTTCCACCAGCTACTCCTAAAACAAGGAAAAGATAGCGTTAACGTTGATTAAAGGGTCAACTTGAATAAATGCGAGCGTACCATGTAATACTATTGGGTTTCATTGTTAAGCACGATGGTTTGGATATTCCGATATTTCGTATCGTCGAATTGACAAACGAAGTGGAATACGGACACACGTGGGATATATCGAATGCCGTTTGCACCTATGCTCCCGGCTGCGCCTAAAACAAGGAAAGCACTGACTTAACGCTCATAAAATGACTCAGTTGAGTAAATGCGAATATAGCACGGCAGTACTGTTGCGTTCTATTAGAAGGGAGTGTAAGAGTGATCCGACCCTTGGTATTGTTGAAGTGACAAGAGAAGTGGAATATGGACTCACCTGTTCCATATCCAGCGCCACCAGCGCCCACGCTTCCGCCAGCTGCTCCTAAAACAAGGAAATGATATGGTTAACTTTGATAAGATGATCCCCTTGAGGAAATGAGAATGTTTCCTCACAATACTATCGCGCTTCATTGTTAAGCGCAATACTTTAGGGTGACCCGACTTGGGCATTGTTTAATTGAGAAAGGAAGTGGAATACGGATTCACCTGTGCCAACTCCAGCGCCGCCAGTTCTTATGCTCCAACCAGTTAATCCTAGAACACGGAAAGGATAGGTTTAACGTTAGCAAAATGATCCAGTTGAAGAAATACTAAAGTAGCACAGCCGTACTGTTGTATTCCATTGTTAGACATGAACCTATAAAAGAGTGATCCTACATGTGGTATTGTTAAATTGAACATGGAAATGGGATACACACTCACCTGTGCCATATCCAGCGCCGCCAGTACCCCAGATCTTAGGTGTTCCTAGAACAAGGAAAATATAGGTTTGACGCTGATAGAATAACCCGCTTGAAGAAATAATCACACCGATAGGCCAAGAAGAGATGGAAGTCTAACGAAGTGAAATGGGCCAGTACGCGGCTCTGATATCAACACGAAAACGTTCGAAATAGCGTCTGCGGTACGTGCCGTAGCTTTGCAACTTTGCTATTCCAATGACCATGCCAGGCACTGGTAAAATTAAGCAATTTTCTTTCAGTTACTTTGGCTATAATGAATAGACTGGCGTGGGTAGATGTGAAGGTTTCACCAGTTGAAGGAACGAGATACTTTTTGCGAGACAGGTGTACAGGTTTATTATAAGGGAGTCTCCATGAGGTGGTAAGGATAAGAAATAAAACAAAGCTACTGTTTGTATCGTGACAAATACTGTGTCGCAGAGTTTCAAGCCAGGCCACCACTCGGCTCACTATTTTGATCGTATGGCTGCGACTTATAGAGGAGTGGACTTTTATGCAGCCAGCGTAATACTTCGATCGTTCAAGTCATCTGTTTCTCCTATCCTACTAGACTAATTTTTATATGAGTAAAGCTAAAGTGGAGAGCTTATAGTGCTTTAAGCCCAACGCATCGTGCCATCACGAGTATTTACCAAGAGAATACAAGGAAAGTATAATGAAATGAACTAACCAACGTTCAACATTTCCACAGTTTCAGGCAAACAAATATAGTCTCAGTCGAGCACCTTTATCACTAAGTGCTCGACAAATTCAATATACTTCTTTATGCACAAACTGCTTTGTTGTTGCTCATGCACAACCGTTCACTTCGGCGTGAACGGTTGTGCATGGGCAATAACAAAACATAGGCAGAAAATAAGAATTCCTACTTTATACAAGCAATTTCGTTGCAGAAATGTGTGCCGAAGAGGCGTTCGAGTGTATAAGCCAAAGTATCACGAGGTCTGATGCTTAGCAGATTTTGTACCATCCGTCCTACGCCTCGCAGGGGATGATTAGCTTGCTTTGCGAACGAAAGTACATACGATGCACGAAATATTGCGTCATCACCTTTGGAAACACTGCAACCATATCTGGACAAAGCGCAACAGAATCGTGAACACTGCAGCGTCTGAGAAATGCTAAGCAGTACAGGTCAATATTCATGGTGATAAGTGCGCAAACCCAGCACAAGGACACAGCAGGGAGAAACAAACGAGCCGAGTGGTTTCTGCGCTCGTTTGTTTCTCCCTGCTGTGTCCTTGTGCTGAGTTTGCGCACTTATCACCATGAATGCTTACCAACTGGCCCGATTATCCGCTCTTCTGCAGGTCAGTATTATAGCCGGCAAATATGGCATCTAATTATTGTCGTTAAGAAGTTGCGCTTTCTGTACTATCTCTAGCGACCATGCAATCACTAACGTAACGTTGAAAGCACTAGCTGCATTGTTCTAGCATGATAAGAACATCAGCTTCCATGCAAAACGCTGATCACCCCTTACCTCCTACGGTGGACACCCAGTAACGGCCACCGGGAGCTATATTAGACGAAAAGAAAGATATCTACATTTTAGAAACATTCCATTTTAAAAGCATAGATGGGTAATGGAACCAGAATTGAGAAAAACAAAACAAAACTAGTGGGCAGTTTCACCCAGTGTGAAATCTACTGAAACAGCGGTATAGAAGCACAGCAGAACCGCAGGTCATAGAGGACACACAGCGGGACACAGAGCAGACTGGGAAGCAAACACAATACAACAAGCACAAGGAAAATACAGGACAGCCGACGCGGAACGGATTTTCGGTTCTCCTGTGTTTTCTATCATGCGATACCTAACGTAACGATGAAAGCACAAACGTCATTAATCAATGTTCTAGTATGATAAGAAAATCAATTTCCATGCAAAACACAGATCACGCCTTACCTCCTCTACTGGTCACCCAGTAACCGCCAGCGGGAACTATATTAGACAAAAAAAAAAAGAAATCGAAAATTGGGAAACATTCCATTTTAAATGCATAGATGGGTAATGGAACCAGAATTGAGAAAAACAAAACAAAACTAGTAGGCAGTTTCACCCAGTGTGAAATCTACTGAAACAGCGGTATAGGAAGCACAGCAGAATCGCAGGTCATAGAGGTCACAGAGCGGGACACAGAGCAGACGGGAAGCAAACACAATACAACAAACACACGGAAAATACAGGACAACCGACGCGGAACGGATTTTCGGTTCTTCTGTGTTTTCTATCATGCAATACCTAATGCAACTATGAAAGCACAAACATCATTAATCAATGTTCTAGCATGATAAGAAATCAGTTTACATGCAAAACTATAGATCACGCCTTACCTCCACTACTGGTCACCCAGTAACCGCCAGCGGGAACTATATTAGACAAAAAAAAAAGGAAATCGAAAATTGGGAAACATTCCATTTTAAAAGCATAGATGGGTAATGGAACCAGTATTAAAAAACAACAACAATAGAATACTGGAAGATAGTTCCACCCTGTGTAAAATATGCTAAAACAGCTCCGCTGTTTCAACAGTACACACAGCAGAACCGGAGGACACAGAGGATGCTCAGCAGTACGCAGAGGAGACGCTAAAGAAACGCAGGACAACAAACACAAGAAAAACATAGGAGCAATGAAGCGGAGCGGAAACTTCGTTTAGCCTGTGTATACCTTGTGATTGTCTATAAAGTTCTCTGACTTTTCTCTACTTGAACGGCAGAATCACAACGTTATTTTTTCTCTCTCTCTTTTTTAGCATTCGCATAACCACTATCATTCAAGAGTGGGCTCAGATGATGATGATGATGATGATGATGATGATGATTGTGGTTCGGTTAGGAAAGGACGCTAATTTCTGCAGCCCATGTAGGGAGCACGGCTAAGCGTCCATGGGGGTAGGGGGAAAGGGAGTGAAAGAGATAGAGAGGAGAGAAAGGCCGTAGTGGAGGGCTCCGGAAATTTAGACCACCTGGGGTTCTTTAACGTGCACTGGCAAAGCACAGTACACGGGCCACTGGCATTTTCGCCTCCATCGAAAATGCGACCGCCGCGGCCGGGATCGAGCCCGCGTTTTTCGGGTGGCAGCCGAGTACCGTAACCACTACACCACCGCGGCGGAATGGGCTCAGAACAAGCGTGTGTGTGTGTGATTGGTGGAGGTCGAGTTAACGCTCCGCATAGAGTGGGACAGAAACCACGGCGGCGGCCAAGGACGGCAGACATTGCTAGCCCCTGACCAGCCAAGCTGTGAAAATTCCAGTGCATGTATGCCGATAGATAGGACACCTTCACTGCCACGTAAAAAGGCGTTAAGTGTTCTCCCAGTTGTGCTCTCAAAAGGCACCCAAGGTGGTCGCCGTGGTGAAAACCGTTTGGTCAGAACAAAGAGTTGTGGAACGCTTCAGTGGTTCACTCAAGTTCGGGAGGTGCTGCAAATTCTCTGAAGTTCTGGAGATGAACGCGAGGAAACACTATTTGTTATTGGAAAAACGTTCCTCGCTCTATTTCACGCTTATTTTCTGCTATTATTCAATGAAGTGTGTGCCAAACTGTGACCCAAAGCGCTTTCTTTTCTTACCTCTTTATTATAAGGATAATTTGAGATTTCTGCAATTTTTTCCATCGTTTGAATAAATTAATATGTTGATTGATTTTTGGGGTTCAACGACCCAAGACCCCGCTGTGATCATAACACATGCCGTAGTGGTGGGCTCCGGAGATTTAAACCACTTGGGGTTCTTGCGCTGACGTCGCACTGTACACTGGCCCCAACGTTTCACCTCCATCGAAGTGAAGCCGGAGCAGCCGGGATTCGATCCGCGACCTTCTGATCAGCGACCGAGTGCCATAGCCACTAGATCACCACGGCGGGGCTCCATTGCGGTATTAGACTCCTGCGCTTGTTAACAGCGGAGCTGTTTCAACTCGAGGTAAAACCTTACCGAGCGTCGACAGTTAACAGCGAAGCTGCCACGCGGAAGAAAAAAGCGGAGCCGCTTTAGCACTTGCCCTGATTCCCACATTGCTACATCATGGTGATTATGTGAGAAAGAATATAGAAAGAGATAAAGAAAGAAGGAAGTAAGGAAAGAAACGAAATAAATAAGTACAAATAAACAAATAAGTCCCGGATTTCTCAGGAGGGCAATCGGACCAGAGTTTGCCCTTACCCACTATCCCTACCTTTGCCCTGAGCAGGCTGCTACATAGCGGTGACAGCAGCAATGACAGCGCTACATGACAGCGGAAGTGAAGCAAGAGAGAAAAGTGTGTGGTTGTGCACAAGGGAAAAGCGGTTCCGCGCTTGCCCTCGAGCCACTACCAACATCCTTAACCCCCTGTCATTTCCACGTGACACTGATAGCAACAGTGATACTGATGCATGATCGTGGTAGTGAACTCAACACCCATTCCCCAGCTCCGCTGTTTACTGAGATTTCAGGGGCTTGGAACGATTTTCACTTTTCTACAAGCGGCCACGGCCCACTTGCAGGCAGGGTCCTTTACGCCGGTTGCAACGTGGTCGCACTTCGGTCCGGTGATTCTTTGATGCTAACACCGCAAGGCAACACCACCACAATCCGTGATCATATGTGTATCTTAAGAGTGCTCCGACCTTCAGTACTCTTCAATCGACAAAGAAAGAGGAACAGCGACTCACTCATGCCAACTCCAGCGCCGCCAGTTCTGAACAAGAATCCGCTTGGTCCTGAAACATGGACAAGGTAAATTCAACGTTGATAAAACAATCTATGTTTTGGTAGAAGCACACTGAATAGCACAAGGGGAAATGGAGATTGAACCCTAAAAAAGTAAAATGGGCCTATAATTGAGGCCAATGTCAGCACGAACAACGTCGTATTAGTATGGCGGCTACCTTCAGTAGCTTTGCAATTGAAAATGGTCTGAAGGTAGCCGCCGCACCGATACGACCTGAAGTCTGTCCACATATTGCTTGTTCATTCGAATGATCAGGCGAAATGTGAAAAGACTTCGGAAGTTGACTTGCACTTTCTTCCATATAATGAACACAGTGGCACGGGTAGCCGTGGGGGTTTAACCACGTGTAGGACGCAGACTGCATCATCAGACGTGTGAGGGCATTTCTTAAAGGTCTAGACAAGATGGTGGCTAGAAACAACAGAACGCTGCAGAGCCAGTATGACCTTTTGCAGAATACAAAGCCATACTGGTCCTACTGGTCATACTGGTAAAGGTCATACTGGTCATACTGGTCACCCAGTATGCCCTTTTGAAGAACACAAAGCCAGGGCAGCACTCTGTGCCTTATGCAGATCGCATGGCTGTGATCCTGAGAACTGCGGACTTTCGATGAATCAGGCAATGGAAAGCGAACTATTTTTTCTGTCTTATAATAGTGCATTTAAGGTGAAGGATTCATAATTTAAATTTATCACGTTTCCTTTCTTTTGAAATAATGCATGGTGGTCATATTTTCGTCGCGTTTGTACATTTCCGGCCCTGAGTTGCTTTATCTTGAGTGTCGCAACTCCCATAATTTATTATGCTCTACATCTCGAAAAAAAGTGAATGCTTATACCACTTTCTCCTGGCGTTTTTCTCGCGGAGTCAAGTTGTATACGCTTTTGTAACATAATATTTACATATACGACAGTGAAAGAGTATCGAGGGATGAAATGGCGAAGTTTCCGCATTCTTGCATCTTAAAGCGGTCAAGTCTGCATTCAAGCGAACTGAAGTAGCAGGCAGCCTGATACTTAGCGGCGTTTGTAACACTCAGCCTTTTGCTCACTATGGCTAGGGCTACTCACGGAAATGGTTTTCGCGTGACAAGGTTACTAAAAGTGCGGCTGCAACTGCAGCGGCCAAGGCATAAACATATTAAGCGGAGCAGTACTTCATTCTTCACAACGCCCAAACACAAACATATCTTCACAACGCCAAACAAAATAGAAGCGGGACTGAAAAATGGTAGCACATGTATTTTGATATCCAGAACAACTGACCTGAGACCTGCTGCGTGAAAAAGCGTGTAAAGTAGCTACCTTCGTCATAAACGTACACCGAAACTATCTCGGCAATTGCCCGTAAAGGCTTGAGACACTTTATACGTGGTGTTTCATGTCATTTCCGTTTGACATAAACTGTCTAGATAATTATGAGGGTTTAAACATAAGTGTTTTGGAATCTATCTATCTATCTATCTATCTATCTATCTATCTATCTATCTATCTGCCGCCTGCGTTTCGGTGCTATGCTGGGAGTCCCGTTCACCCGATCGACCACAAAATTTGGATTGACACCCGTCAAGCACGTCACGGTTGACGATACTGTAATGATGTGTGGCTTATACGTGTAGTGCTCGGCCCGTTGTATTCCTGTATATGCCAAAGTTACCGGGGCAAAATTCACAAAACTTCTCATTCATAAGTGCTTTTTGCCATTGGTGGGTCGGTTTCTCTAATGATATGTCCAGCATCGGCATTGGCTGAAATTTTCTCTTACCAAATTTTTTGTCGTAAGTTCTATTTGGGAATACGGGCAATTTTAAACAGCCCAAGTTAATCTCTATCCCACTAAAAGAGGAATTTAACATATCATTATAACCCACTTAAAAACCACAAGCACATACCGGTTGTTGTACCGTAAGGTTGTGTTGTGGACACCACAGAACACACACAGGTTGGCACCCAAGGTGCCAACCATGCACTCTAGGAATAAGCCCTGGTGACTCCTCTCACACGGCAAATACTGTAAATGCACCTAATGCACAAGCAGTTGCGCGAATGGTGCTTGTGTAACGTCAATTGTGCTTCTAATGTGTGTTGATCGCTTTAGTAGTTATTGGAATGCTCTTGTCCAACTTTACTCGATCCCTTTGGTACACCTGAACGAACGACGCTCATGATGCAAATATAAGCGTGCAGTAGCGTTTTCTCTTGAAGAAAAGAAATGTTTGTGTTGTGCACTCATGTCAGTGCCAACGTTACGTCGTACCGTGAGCTAACATTCCGTCACCACGGTTATGTTGACACTTCTAGTTAGCCCACGCTGTGCACATATATACACCCACACAGCACTTCGCACAAAAACGTTCATCCTATTTGTAAGACTACGATGAATGCCGCACGATCGCTCTCATAGGCAATTTACTCGCTGTCTACTTTGCAAGACACCCATTCGCAATCTGCACGATTTCTTTCCTGGCTTTGCGACGTTAACGGGCAGCCCATTTTAGCGCAGACCAAGCAGGTCTGAGTAAAGTCCTCAAAGAGTTTGTGCCTGATTGGTGCACCCCATTCAGGAAGCAAGGGGAGGTGTCAAAATAACTTTGTTCTGGTATGCACCGAAAAATATGGCAGAACCAGTTATTATGCGACACCGCAATCTCGTAGTTTTTGCTGTGTCACATGGGCGCTCAACTGTTGTGGGCTCGGCCCGAAAACTCGTGCAGACAAGGCAGTTCGATTGGGAATGCAGAAAACTTCAACGCTTTCATGCTCTAGCCCTCATAGCTGCCAACTCTGGAGCCCTCGCCTGAAAGAAAAGCGAATGTGAGACAGCGAGGAGCCACCAAAGGATTTCGCAGAAACACCAAGACCGGCGCAGAGGTCCAACGTAGGCTAGACATTGCTGCGTGCTCTCCGATTCTTCTCGTTCAGTCTCACTTCGTTCCTACTTCTTCCCCCTTTTCTTCGTCTTCCATTTTCGGCCCTTTCTGCTTCTTTGTTGTCGTCACCTTCCCTCTTCATCGTCCTCATTACTAGTCGACGTCGTATTGTTAGTTCACATCTTCGTCTTCACCTTCTTATTAGCCGACTTCGTTGCCGTCTTCTACATTTTTGCATCATCATTTTTTTTCTCTTCATCGTCGTATTTTTACTCGTCCTTGATAAAATCACAGCCGCTGGCTGACCACATATACTGTCATGAAACACCACCTCCCACGTTTAAATGTCGTCGCTGACAAAATTCCCAGACATGAGAGATGCCGTTAGATCTCTTACCATATCGTGAGAGCTGGTTGATTGGCTAGTTCATGCATGATTTAGAAAGAAAAAGAGCCACTAAGACTCCGAAAACACGAAAACTGGGAGGACCATGAAAAACCACACTCCTGTCCAAGTGCTTTTTTGGTCCTCCCAGTTGTCTTCTGTTTTCGAAGTATTAGTGGCTCTTTTTCTCTTTTGCCATATCGAGTGTCGTGACTGAGCTTGCAAGATGGTCATAGTGAGCACAGTTGTACTTGCGCCTCTCCTATTGAGCTGCGTTCAAATTCGCACAGGCACGAGTTTTTTTTTTTCCTCCTCATTGGAACTGATAGTGGTTACGGGCATGGCGGCGAACGCAATTTCTACCAGTTTCGGCCATTGTGACAAGCCCGTAACAGCTTACGACATAAACCGAGACCTCTGTTTGAAGCATTTTACCTGTCCCCACTCGCAGCCGAGGTGTTATGGTCGGTACGGACTGATTATTGCTATCGCTGTTCATTTTAACTGTGTCCTGTCAGTCACCAGGCTCAGTTCCTAATTCGCCCTGGTGTATCGCCTATTCGAACTACATATCAAAAAAGAATAGTCATATCGGTATGCCTGACTCTTACCGGCAGATTAGCTGTGCTTTTGCAGTTTTTCATTTTCCTTCTCTCCACTTCCTCCCCTCATTTCTCTCTAATCCTCCAAGCACCATGTGTCGCTAAATGTCTGTTCCTAAAAATCTATGGCTGCACCTACGGTACCCTTCAGAAGTAGACCCATCTGGACATCTTCACACCATATGAGAATGTTCTTTCTATTTCCCCCAAACTTGCGTACAACATTTACATGCATGTTTTCATTTTGTAAATCTGGCTTCACGAATCCCGGTTGCTTTATAGCGCATGCTCGCTCTTTTCAGTGGTTCTCCCCCTTAATTATTATGATTAGGTTTCAAGATTGTCAAGCGAAGTTCTCCCGTAGCTCTTCTCTTTCTCCATGTTAGCAAACATGTCGTGAATGGAAGGTGCCATTTTTGATTTCCACATCAAGAGATGTGGAATAAAAAGGGGTTATTGAAACGCGACTCACAGAGTGTTCGATCTCTCGCACAGACTGCTGCGCTAACGACGTGTTCGAGTACGCTGCCATTAGCAGCATAAAGCCTCGGCGGATGATGGCACAATCGCCATTTTTCCGAAATGTACAGCTCGCCTTACCATTCACGGCCATGATGTAGGCGTACTTTTTTATTGTCCTTGCGAAATATCCCCTCGCTGACGTCATGCTTGGACTGGATTTTCTTGCTGCCAATTCTATTCTGATTATACAACCGGTGAAATCCGATATACTGTGAGCCCACTTACCTTTCGATGCGTCACTTGGCTTTGTAGCTCGCCCAGTTTGTCAAGAAAACACCCAGAATTTGTCGTCGGCGGTACCTTGCAAACAACCCTACCCAGTTCCTGGACATCGACCTCGAAGACAATATATTGCCTCCTCGAATGCAGGGACGTTCCAAAATTAATTTCGAAGTTCGGGCCAAATGTGCATGGTTTGTTGGAATCGATGGATGTAATAATAGTATGGTGAGCTTTCATAGTTGCCACCAAAAAGGGGTGCACGAATAACTTTTCCTGCGATTTTCGAAGTGGATCAGTATGAGAGGATGATGCGTAGGTCTATAGTGGCTTTTGAGCGCGTTAAAGCGTAGCGTTCGAGAGGGCAAGTTCATCGGCCACCTCTTTTATGTGTCTACGGCTTGCGCAAGGCTGATTTTCGGAAAACGCTTGCCGAAGGTTCAGAATAACACGAACGAGGACCTACTAACCGATCACCGCAAAAGATAGACGGGTACTTTGGTAAACATACAATAATATACAGTCCACTAAGAAACTTTAGGGAGGTAGATGGCCGTTGGGCACTCTCGTAAAATTCGGCCATCAGAGGAAACTGCCTTGCCGCATGTTTCTGAAAAGATCCATTGTCTTGCTCAACAGGTGCCTTGGATGACCAATATTATGCTACCTACGCATTGTGTTATATCCCCCTAAACTGTCCTCAGCTTTACGGCCCCGTTCCCAGAGCAGGGCAGCAAGCAAGAAACTAATATCTGGGTAACCTCTCTGCCTTTATTCTTCATCTCTATTCCTCTCGCTCACTCTCCACGGCGAGTAGAGCACATGTCTCCCGATTCTCAGCTTTCGCTTTTCGAATCAAGTGCTTACAAAATAAATTTACGTGGCCCAGGCGGAAGATATCAACCAGGATGCTTTTCTTACTAAGCAGGGCACATCAATGTTGATCACTTGTGAGAGCCGTGAAATTCGCAGCATCGCTGCCGCCGGTTTTACTACCGAGCACGTTGAAGACCGACAAAGCATTCTGTCCTCCTATGGGAACATTTTCTTTTTAATTTGGTAAGCGGCCTCCAAGGTAGCCGTTAGTTGGCAGGCATCGCATACGTAACGGCGATGCTATCCTGTTCACTGTTGTATCTGCCGAGGGTCAGCGTTTGAACGAAGTGTCATAGAGCAAGAACCAACCAAATGCCTGCTTCTTACAAAAGACATTGCTGAGCCATCGTCCAGTCCATGGACATATCATGCGGCGCAAGTAAAAAAGACTGATCGATCGTGGCTTTTTCGTGCACAACTATCGTCCTCTATGCGGCATCACGAAGCAAAGGAAGGTTCCTTCCTGGTACTGAAGCATGATAATGGCCCTGATTGTTTTCATGGTGCCGGTTAGTTCCCTGCTATCGACCTTCGTTACGGATATCGGCAGATGCTTTGTGCACAACGGCAATCATAACTTCTGATGGGCTTTACCAGTTCGAGATCATGCCTTTGGGTTTGCGTAATGCACCTGCCACTTGTTGGCGAATGGTCAACTCTTCTGCTGACTTAATATGGGCCACATGTTCGCGGTATTTACACACCGTAACTGTGTCTTCGTCAACGTTCAAAACTCACCTTGATCAGCTGTAAGGAGGTCTTGACGTATTCCGTTTAGCTGGACTTCAATTATTCCTTGTGCCGTTCCGACAACCGTTGCAACACAATCGATGGGCACATCGTGGATGCAGCCGGCGTACAGCCTGACCCCGAAAAAGTTTGTGCCGTGTAGATATCCCTATGCTAAAATCTGCAAATGGTGGCGCACCTTTGTGACCTCGTATTTCCGTAGATCTATTAATTAACACTTCGCCGTGGTAACTATACCACTAACGGATCTTTCTAAACAACACGCGCCTTTTAGCTCGGGCCCCGACAAGCAACCGCTTTCTCCGAACTCGCCACGTTCCTCTCCACGCCCCCAATACTGGCCCACTTCAACCATTCAGTATCAACCGAAATCCTAACAGTGGTTACAGAACAGGTGCTGTGCTCGCCCAAGGGCAGTGCGGACAAATTGTGTCATAGCATAAGCTTGGGCCACAGCACCACCCCCCATTTCGGAGCGAAATTATTCCAATACGGAGCGCAAATGCCTCGCTCTTGTGCGAGGAGTTGCGAAATTAGGCTTGATTTATTTCACCGGCCGTTTACACTAGTATCCGAGCCCCACGCGCTTTGTCGGCGTCACATTGTTGTTAGCGGCATGATGTTGGCGTTATGTTGGCCCGAGCACCACACTGTTGAGCACCCCACTTCTGGCGCTTGTTCGGACGCACATTCACCTTGCCGTTGGACGCATTTGATCTCTCAGCTGCCCCCTCCAACAATGCTTGCGCTCGCGTCGACATTGTCCGGGCTGAGCCTGCCGATCGGCTTGTCCGTTTGAGGCTGACTCCTCAAGAGACCAAGAAATTACGGCAAGTCCCGTAGCGAGGAGCGTTTTCCTGCGGGTGATCTCGCTCTTGTTTTGTCCACAAGACGGCGTCCGGGCCTCTCTGAAGAGCTCTTTTCTCTATACACAGTAAGAGACGTTGCGGATTAAACTTAACCTGAGAGCCCTTTCACTACTTAGGCGCTGCCACCGCGTTACGTCGCGCATGTATCGAAAGTCAAGGGACACCAGCTGCTTTGTGCGAGGCCTCTATACACAAAACGGGTCGGCGCGCCCGCAGGGGCGACGACGATCTGATTGTCTCGATGCGGGGCGGCTCCCTCCTAAATCAGAGAAATATGCGCATATCGTAAGCAGTCACACGTTTGCTTGGTTTCTGTGAGACTAATATTGCGGGGCGAGAAATTAATCCAACAATCCTTACCGTGATGTCCTAGTCCATTACAAATGTAGAACATCGGAACAGGCTCCTGGGGCTTCTTTAGTCGGATACTGATTGCTTGGCAACTTCCGGCTTTTCTTTTCTGAAGTCGGCGATATTCTGCCTTTGCGCTTCCAGAAATTGATCCGCTAAGTGCAACACATCGCCGAAGCGACTTACCTTTTCCCTTTTTCAGATAGAGTGACAGGCTTGGATGGGATCTGATGAGAAATTCCTCCTCAATTAGAAGTTCTTCAAGCAAGCCGCATTCCTGTGCAATCTCTGGAACCTCGGTCTACTGATCGAAGTAGTGGCTTAGTGCGCACCATACTGGGTAGCGGTTTCGACATCAGCGGGCTTTCCTGTCCAAAACATCTTGGAAGCCTTCGAGTTTGAAAGTAAATCTTTTCAGTAGAGCAGCTTTGAAACCCTGCATAGATAGAGGCACGCTGGTCGCCAAAGCACACTAAGTGCATCACCACTTAAACAGGTGCTCATTTTGGTTGCCCAGTGATCTTTTGACCAATTCTGGCTTTTAGAAGTAGGCGTGTAAGCAATCTTTTCTTTCATCGAACGCCACAGGCAGCTTACTCGGCGAAGTCGGAAAGCCTTAGCTCCACTTCCAGAGTTGTGTACTCTTTTGAACCGGCGCATCTGTGCTCTGCTGCAGTCGGACCAGCTCCAACTCCAGCTCACATGGGCCTTGCATTTCTTCTCTGAATCGTTTCAGCTTCTCTCTGTTTTAACAGCGAGAGTGTTCTAGCTAGCCGTCAAATGTCCCTGCTTAACAATAAACTTGTTTCGCGTCGCCTAGCAACCAGCCACGCCATAGCTGGCGCAACATCGCGTAGCCGAGCATGTTTAAGATATACTAGATATCCTTGTCCTGGTTATCGACAGGACGTGATAGCTGATTCATTGATAATCGATAATCGATCAATAATTGGTGAAGGTTAGAAATTGTAATCAATGACTTCGTGTTTCATCTAGGCTGAATTTTGGTTAACAGTGCTTCTCATGATTCTTACACATGAGGATCGCTTAGCTTCGAGACTTAGAGCAAATATCCACAATTTTCTTCTTTCTCGGCCGTTTCGGCTGCACATTGTTGACTTGTCTGACGTTCTTTCGCCTACCCCCCGTTTTCTCAAGTATCGATAATTCGCTTCCCTGTCGTCCTTCATTTGCCGCTACATCCCTTCCCATCATTTGCCCTGTTAGCCGCTATCGCCTCTTTCTCAATAACTACTTTCACTTGTCGCTCTTCCTCTTGTTTCTCCTTCACCTGCCTTACTTCTCTATCTTTCTGCCTCATGCACTTCCGTGGCTAAGCGCCAGCAGACCCATTTTTTTACCGAGGGCAGCTAATTTCTCAAGATCCATGGTGCCATTTAACGAAATGTGACCGCGGTCACAAAAGAAGACCTGGCAACCTTCCGACTTTGGAAATACTCTTGTACACCGGCGAGCGAGAACATTATGCAACACACAAAATCACATACGCAAACATCTAAACGACCAAAAAAATTTTCTTCCTTCTTAGACAACCTACGCACCAAAGAAGTCCTGGAAGCAATCGCCGGAAAATTCCGAGAGCTGACGTACATGTTCCCATAAAACACCCCAGACAATCTTGGGCAATTGGATTTAGGCCCCTTTGATGTCTTAGCGGACGCCAGCTGTGTTCAAAGGCCTAATCAGAGCCAAGGGTTATCAAGACAGAGCAAATATATTCCTAAATTAAATTAGTAGTTACAAAAACATGCCCAAACATAGCTAATAACAATACCGACAGACACACTGGTGGGTTATTGCAGGATGCGGGAATGAATTATCCAGCAGCAACAAATGCAAGTACATTAATTGAAATATAATGCCAAGCACTAAAGTGGTCCCATTCATCTAGGACAAAAACACGCATCTTACCGCCACCGACACACCACCGACTAGCGCTGCTGGTCGATCCAATGTCGATCATGCTTGCTGGTATTCACACGGCAGCCACATCATATCCTTTCCTGGTCGCAGAGCAGCACTCTTGACTCCATAATTACTTGTCCTGATTTCCACTTGCTGTTATCTACTCAACGAAGCTCGCTTGAAGAAAAGTTCGAGGACGCTTGAGCATATCCTTTAAGGGTGGAACGTAATAGCATTGTCGGGTCCCGTTCGCCTCGCCTTCCAATAGAAGATTCATTAAAACAATTGTCTACTATGTAGAATGCTGAAAAGCGGTTGGTGTTCAAGTTCCCTCATAAGATAATCATGTCTTGTCGTACATTCAAATTACAGTCCGAGCTACCACGTCCGTATGTGCAATTAAAGATGACTTTCGCGCAAACGTGACGAGGACACAGAAAGGAGACACGGACAAGCGCCCTTGTCCGTGTCTCCTTTCTGTGTCCTCGTCATATTTGCGCGCAAGTCATCTTTAATTCCAAGTATGTACCAACTCGCCCATAAGAAAGTCTTATTGAACTTCATGTCCCTATGGTTGTGGTTAAGTCCACAAGCGTTTAAGGTTGGGCGAGTTGGTTCGTTGTACTTGGACTGGTAAAGCGCATTACGGAAAAAGAAACGGCCGAGCCGACCGACACAAGAGGACAGAGCGCTATCCTCTTGTGTCGGTCTGCTCGGCCGTTTCATTTTCCGTAATGCGCTTTACCATTTCATGTAGTTAAGTCACTGTTTACAGTATTTGCGATGCATCTTACTTTGAAAAACTCGGCCTCTTTCACTAACGCACCTGCACCATGGTGGATGGCCTGTGTTGTTCGCTTGTTTCGGGATTTCTTTTCCATCAGGGACGCCGGCACCACGCCTATGCCAAGTTTTCTGTGGCACGAGCTCCTTCAAACGAAGTCTTGCTTGGTGTTACAGGAGGGTCGGCGCAGGTCATCTGACCTTCGAGAGCGCAAAGGCTTCGGAACCAGCCTGTCGTTTCTAGCGAGATCGGCGAATCAGCGACCCGCGGTGAAATCGTAGGCTATGAGACCGGAAGGTCCAGCAACACCGCTTTTGACTTGCCGGCGTCCGCACGTGCTCTGACGCTCGTCCCCCCTCCTTTCGCGAATCACACGCTTACTCACTAACGAGAGTGTTGTTCGATGCATTACCAATACCTATCGCCAACATTCGACATAGCGGCAGATGTATGATCGTTCGCGAACGTCTTGCAGGAACTAAACGAGGGAAATGCCGGATCATCTCGTGCAGTCTGTGTCGGCGTAGCGCCTGGTTTTTGAATGCGTGTTGTGCATCGTGCGCGCAGCTGCAGTATCACGCTCACCTTGTTAGAACGGGCGCCATTTTATGACAGTCATGGAGATAGTCAACCAATAAACGATGGTTAATTTTGTCATAAACCTGCTCAGTGAACCCCGTACGCTTTGTGAAAAGAACCCTCACTAGTAGTGCAAGATTGTATCTAGGCGTTTCGGCGCATACATGGGTCGAGACGACCAGAATAGAGTGAAACAGCAAATCGAACACAAGTTCTTCAAGGAAAAATTGGGGAAATTCTGAAACTTCCGGTCCTTGCAAAATGCAGCTGTTGGGTCGATAACCGTTGACGGTGCGGAACCGAGGCACCACACCTTGAAGCAAATATTCACGACGCATTCCCCACACCGGCTGTTCGCTCCACGGCTTCGGCGATCGCGGCCAGGTGTCCGGCGGACCACAGGCGGTGGCACATTGCGCAGCCAATACCGAGGGGGTTCTAGATGAAACCCCTCGGTACCTGAACTTCTAGGTAGCACCTATATAGAAACGTTCCGTTGGTCCGACATCCCCGTGATATGCCTTGTGCTTGCGTTTGGCTTATCCTGCCCGATCCTTCGCCCGTGGCATTGGCTCGACAGCGAAGCGTCCACTCCGCGCTTCTGGGCGCGCCTATGCTCTTCATAATCCCCTTGCTCCTCTCCCGAACGTGCGACACGCCTCCTGTCCATGGCGAGTCAAAGAGCAAATGAACATCACGCTAGCGCGACCTCATTACGTCGCCATACAACGGACAAGCACCGATCGGTGGGCGAGACGTAATTCAGAAAAAAAGTGTGAAGTTTTCTTAAAGGTGGCTACGTCAATCACAGCGCGCTCACTTGCGCTCACAAGCCCACGTGGCTGCCAGGGTAACCCAGGGCACTCAATGACGAAGCAGAACGTCAAGTTCTACGAAAAGCACGCTTCTTGCGCGCTTTTCGTGCCTACGCTTCATGCAGCGCCTGGAAGGTGCTGCGACGTGTCTCATATTCTTGCATACGGAGGCGGTCTCCTTGAACCTAGCCTATAACAGCTTCGATGTAAAAAAAATTATTATTTTCACGACAGGTGAGGACACTGACACATTCTAACGTTACACTAAATGGAACAAAAAGACGCACCATTCGTGAATAGGTTGCCCAAAGGGACTTTATTGAAAAATTATAGAGGAGTATGCTTATTGACAGGCGCGACTGTGCACTCTTTCCTGCGAACACATGTGCCGTCGTAATTTCGACAGTAAGCGAGCCTGCACCAGCAGCTGAACACCTTCTCCTTAGAGCAGTCCCTGGGCTCAGGTTTCCCTCTGCGGCGATTGGTTGCTAAGAAGGTGCGGCATTTGCACTCGCCGCAGTTAGCTGAGCTCTTTCGGTTTACCTCGTTGATGGCACACCTCGGGTATTTACCTGATCCTAAAAAAATGAGAGGCGGGTGTTATCCTGAACCTGCGTCGTGGCGACATGCGCGTTCATTTGTAACTATGGCGGATACTTGAACGCGGGCTATGCAAAGCGGCTGAACATAACCAGCAAGTTCTGCAAAACTGCGCAAAGCAGAGAAGATATGATGAAAGCCGGAGGTCTTAACGGGAGGTCTGGAAGCCGTCAAGGGCTATAACAGCGACGAAAACTATGTGCATATGCTCATTTAGAAGGAAAGATATCGTCAGTGTACAAGTACCTCCTAAAAAGTTCTCAACAGCGTTCCTGCTGCTTTGTGACTTTTGCTTACCAATGCTCGGGCGCTTAGGATTAAGTGTGGCCCACACTAAGAGCTATTGAGTGAAATTAGGGGCGTCATTTGTCCACCCACGCCTCCAACGCGACCCATCGCCAAACGGAAATTGTGGTTCTGCCGATACCAGTGCACTGTCCGTCGCTACCACTAAGTAAGTCCGGGCACTGCATAACGATTAAGATGTGCAGAAAATACGGGTGTTTACGATAATTCTGAGCCGAAAAAGAAAATCGCTCAAGTTAACCAGACATAATATCCAGGCTTTTCCCTTCAAGACGCCCTGCATGATGTTGGATCAGGTTTGTGTTCTTTTTCCCATCGACTAATCCTTTGCGCACATGTAGGTCAGCAGACAAAAAGTGCACCTGGTTCACCTCTCCGCCCTATCGCTTTGCCGACCTCTCTCTTTTTCCTTTTTTTCGTATGGCTGTATCACGGGCGCTACCACGCCTTCTAAAAAGAACTCGCGATTTCCATGAACAGGAAAGTATACAAAAAGAGAAAGACATGTTCTCCAATAATAAGCTTCACAAGACTGGCGTAACAGAGAGAGCATCTGTCAGTACTAGGACAAATGGGACCGATGGCGGATCGCTTCCTCGGTATACCAAGGTATCCTGTGCTGCGTGTGTAGTTAACGGTCAAGTCGTCCATGAAGTCACCACTAATAGCGGTTATGTGCGATTTAGAAAAAAAAGGGGAACTGTACTCACCCCAAGTCCCAAATCCACCTGGTCGTGTGATGTTCCAACCCACTACGTTAAGGCCTCCTAGTCATGCGAAAGAAACACAAAGAGGATACGTCTTCCACTGCACACTGACAGAAACTGTGTATAAAGGTGACGCATATAGGCTTGGGGGCAAATAACATTTCCAGAAGACAAAACAGAGTACAGTGCACCATTCAATACCTTAGCTAAATAGCTTTATGCCCCCAACTATTTAGAAACTCTTACATGTTCTTTACAATTTGATCGCTCTAATGGGTCTAAAAGCAAATTCAATCTTAGTGTTGCGGTTTCGCTCGGTCGTCGCATAATCATCACTGTCAAACCACAGTCGCAGTCTGCCGTCGTATAGGCACTTCACTGCGATTGTTCAACCACCATTGTCTCCTTGGTGAAATCATCGTCGACTTCGAACAGCGCGCCGCTGTTGTGGCTATGTCGTGCCAAAACATGTGTTCGTTTAGAGTGGGTGTTTAGTTTACGTTCTGGGCCTTGAAACACGCTCAGTGATTGAACGCAAGGAACTGGCTCGCTTTCTTTAGCTCGTTAGTGCTACTGCATGGCAGTACAGATTGGCCATAAGGTGATCCAAGCGTCGCTTTTGTCCGCATTGCGCATGCGGTAAGCTCTCGCGAGGTTCCTAGTCCACGGAGCCGCTGTTGTGCCTAAAAAGCAGAGTACACAGTGCTAGACCCTTTAACAGCGTAAAGTTAATCCTCAATACAATGAAAGTACAACACGCCTACGCTTCACTCCTTTCCCTTTCCCAAGCTCAGATATCAGATCCTTCACGGCCCATAACTTGATCAACTCAGCCTAACCCGTCATTCATGCGGTTTAGATAAGCATACCGATAAGCACATAACCAGGGAGTACAAAATAAGCAGGTTTCGGATTCATGCCTATATGTACGAGACACAAGATGTGAGAAGTTGCGTACGTTTCCCAAAGTGCACTGGGTTACAATAACGGTCTGTCGAGAACTCTGCGCCTTGATGCACTTGCTCGCTGAAATTTTGACGATAGTACGTGTAACTCAAGGTATGCCCTTACCAGGAAGAACTCCAACACCACCAGCTCCAGCACCACCAACTCCAACACCACCAGCTCCAACACCACCAACTCCAACACCACCAACTCCAACACCGCCAGATCCAACACCACCAGCTCCAGCGCCACCAGGCAGAACACCACCAACTCCAACGCCACCAGGCACAACACCGCCAACTGATAACAGTACAAGGAAAGCAGACATTCCTCGTTGATAAATAAGCATCGTTTAAGGAACAAACGCCCCCACTTCCGCAAGAAGCGATATCGAAGTGAAATATATCGGCACGTGAGCACAACACGAGCACGAGAGGTTTGCATTGGTATTGTTACTAGCTGACATTCATGACAGATAGTCAGCTTTACCTGCTATAGCAGCTAAAGTGGCACGACTAACACTGATCATAGTAGGCGCATTTCTTGGAGAAGGCTGCTTCCACATAATCTACGATACTGTTCCAGGTAGCGGTGAACAGATACACGAGATCGAAGTATACAGTCAAGTGAGACAGATAGCGAAGTTTTTTTGAGGGGATTGCAGGTAAAAAGAGTAAAATACGAAACGCCTAAAATTGACCATGAATCATGGACAAACTTATGAAGGCGCTTCCTCGGTGCAAAGTATTAAAATGAGCTCAAGAAACGCTAGTGAATCAACCTCATTACCTTAAAGCGAGCATATGTCACATATATACACGCAATAAAATAGCAAAATGCCTACTATACTTTTAAAACAGTATATCATGGCTTAACTTTACCCTGAAGACTGGAGGTATCGGTTTCATTCCGCAAAAGACAAAAATGTCACAAAAGCGAAAGGCTTTAGACTGAAGAGCTTGCGCGTCCATAAACAGTACAATTGCAACAGAATAAGGTAATGACGTACAACTCATTGCGAGCCCTACCGTGCTCACATCTTGCACGGCATGTCTTTTACATCTGCATCGCCGCAAGTGTAAATATGTGTAATATAATACTTGTAATATGCGGCCTGCCATTTTTCTGCCGAAGTAGCGTAAGGTCCCGATTCATGGACTCGGTATACGTAATTCGGGGCTTTCAAATTTTTATTTGCTTGGTTGGTTGCCTATATATGGTCTACAGAGTCTCTATCCATTGCAGGAACCACGAGTAGGATTAAGGAGGGGTTTTTTACTCTCTATCTTGAAATAGCGGTGACATTGTGATTTCACCAATAGACGCTATCGCACAAGGTACTCTGTAGCTATCATCCACTGTCCTCCGCAATATAGTGCTCGCCGGGGTTACTATAAAAGGTTCATTTCATGAACCTTTTATAGCCAATTTGAATCCCCTGCCATGATATAGAATGCAAGCAGAATCAGTCTTCTCAATGGAAAGAAACCCACACTTGCCTGCTCCGCCTGGTGCTATGGCGCCACCAACAACTCCTGCATGAGGGAAAGGAACAAACACTTGAGATCTTCAGTATGATTTATTCTAGAAGTATGCAGTGAACAAGAGGCAGAATGCAAGAAAACGTATCTTGGTGTTGAAGTGAAACCACTAGTCGGCTAGGCACAAGGAGCTGGTGCAAGGCCTGTCTTAACACACCGACTCCCTGTCATGAGAGTGGCCGTCACATCTGATTCGCATGGCACGCGGTCATCGGGCAGCGAAGACAGTGCGCGTCATTATATCAAATGGCAATGCACTTCCTCCGCAGTCAGCGAAAGCAAAACAGCTCCATATCTGTCCGCTAAATTCTGTACACACCATGATATATCGAGCTTACGCGTTATCTGCTCTGTGTTTTGAAGCAGGCCCCTTGTGCGATCATGGAAAGTTGGCGTACTGGCTGACAAAATGCAACGCTCGTGTTTACTCTGGCTCTCGAAGTGGTCCGTGGAGCCTATGAACGCGTCTAAAAACAGCTAGAACATGAGGCCATGCACTGCCGCTCTCCGTAAGAGCAGGTTCTCAAAATGCAGCATGACGGGGTGGAACGCGAGATCATTCAGGCCTACTCTATCAAACGATAAGGACAGAGGTTTATCAGCGCCTCCTTCGATTTCGTTATATAAGGAAAACAAGTTGAATTTTTGACAGAGTCTTTTTGTTGTTCCCATGTCAGCACACACATTCATATTTGTCGCTTCACATGAATATAACCCAGTTGAAGGTCAGTGCTTGTCCTATTTAATCGTGTGCCTTTTTGCCTTTGACAGTTCGCGCTGAACAAATCACTTACTGCGGGTCTTACACGCGTACATGTCTTTTTGTTGTTCTATGCGGTTTCTCGTTATGAGAGACAGGCAAGGCCAGTTTACCTCTGGTTTTGCTTTAAGAAAGACTAATGAGATCCGCGCTCACCTGCACCACCTGGCGTAACTGTGACTCCACCGCTGCCGGGAAGAAGGGTATACTTCATGCCCCCTGAAGAAAGGAGAGGAAAAACATTCAGGATCCATACCACTGTGGTCAGCATGCGATGTATAAAACGTGAAGACTCGCTGGTTGTGTATAGGGACTCTATATGACAGATATGACGACTGGTAATGGTAATTACGTCGTTTGTTTATGCTGTAGTGCGCAGAACAGGAATTAGAAATTATACAGAGTAGTCTAAAAAAGGTTGACGTCCGTCATCTCGTCTGCACAACTCGTACTGCACAGGTGGCGGCACTCTAGAGTGATCACATCATTCCAGCAAGCCTAAGCAATTTTCCGGCTATTGTCAGATCCAGTCTTGCTGTTAAATGTAAACATCTTGAATTTTACCATTTTTGCGTTGCCACTAATCTATCACGTCTACTTCGGAGCACAGCACCCCTGACGAAGACCCACTGAAAACAGAAATTTGTCTCGTAGCTCATAAAAATATAAAAAGAGAGGGCAGGCTTCGTTGCCTGTCATAATTAGGTTGGAAATAAGAGAACCTAGAAAGGAAAGATGAAAGAATAGAGCAGTGAATCGAAGCTCGTTAAAAGGGCCTGCAGCAGTTTCTGAACTGCAGGTCAGAAGGCAAGGTTTCTTGACCGTAATAGAGTTGAATATTGGATCGAGGAAACATTGCTGCAATCACTGCGATTTCAATGCGTTATCTTAATAATAATAATAATTGGTGAATTTTTACACGCCAAAACCAGCTGTGATTATGAGACCGGCCCCGTAGTGGAAGGCTCTGGAGTAATTATGACCACCTGCGGTTTTTTAACGTGACCCAAACTTAAGTACACCGGCGTTTTTCTGTATTTCGCCCCCATCGAACGTGGCCGACGTAGCCTGGATTAGATCCTGCCATCTCGACCTTTGCGTGCCACACCTAGCCGCCTGGCTACCACGGCGGGTGTGTACTAGGGTGAATTTTGAGCCCAAGTTGGACGAATATCTGCTGAGTACTATCCGGACAGTTCCCTCTTTGGCCTCATGCCCTAGCCTTTCAATCACGAGGGCTCGTGGATCGGTCATGCGTAGTGCAAATACAACACACTGCATATTGAGCCCACTAATATTGCTACAAATCAGGGTTTGTAGAAACAATGGGGGCATTAGCTTCGTTTTTAAATAGCCCTGCTCCGACATGGCTAGTTACCCGGTACTCAAATGAGGAGTACAAGAGCATGGTGTACATAATAAGATAGCGCGTGATAACAGGTAATCGATGGACGGAGGGTCGTTCAACTCAAACAGCTACCGGAGAGAGATACGACGCCGCAGTGACGCTTCTAGCAGTCAGCAACGAGCTGGGTCTCGTGCTTTAACAATTGGCTGAAGACGATTCGAAACTTGACTAGAAGTAGTAGAGCGATTATAAAATCCGGAGTACATAAAACAGCACAACGCCTCGGATGCCTTCTGTAGTATAAACACAGACCCAAATGCAATGCACGATGCCGCATTATTAGCAGGGTGGCCGCTAAAAAGCAGCGGCATACGCGTGTTATTAGAAACTTTTCTTGCAGCACGCAAAATATTTCCTGGGGAGAAAATAGAGTTTCGTCAGAGTACTATTCAGGAAGCCCATAGTGCTTCTATATATGGGGGGAGCCTAATCGGTTGATGATAAAGGAATCTAATTACTTACCTGCTATCGCTCCTTGACCAATCCCAGCAGTACCTCCTAAACCAACAGAAAAAACAAAAATCGCTTTTGAGGTATGTTTGATGTAACATATGTGCTGGCAAAGGCGTCGTTACATGAGTAGAGAGAAATCAGTGCTATTTTCAGAACGTGCTATAAGTTTAATTTTGGTAAGGAAACGAGCTATGTAGTTAACCGTAAATTAACAAAACTACGGTGCATCTCTCGTCAACAACTCATAAAACGACTCCGCATGCAGTGAAATAGCCATTCATCAGGCTTTGACTCACGAAATACTATGAAACATGGTGTGTGGATACGATGCCAATACGAATTAAAATGGTGAAGACGAAAGGAGAAAACATCTCTAGGTGTCCTTAGCAGTCGAGAAGTAAAGGAGAAAGGAATCGTTAGGGCGAAAGTCAAGATCCTTTGCAGTCGAGTTCGGCATATAGGCTGCAAAGGTTAAGCGTTGAAACAGATCTGTCTCATACACTGAGGTCATTGACTGACAACCACATATCCAATGCGAGTATGAGCCATACGTGAGTGTATTATTGTTGATCTCGATGTTATCTGACGAAGATGTGACGTTATTGATGTCATGATCTAAAGTCACCTTAGTTATGACTCCGTACTTTTCAATGCCAACTATGCTGTATACGAAGAGAAGGAGGTGCAAGTCCTTTGCTTCCGTCCCCCCCCCCCCCCTTTTTTTTTTGCACGGCGGTTCTCGTAACACATTTCTTCTGCAACCATTTTCTCAAGTTTGTTATCACATGCAATGCATAAGAGTTTTCCCACAATGAACAACCGGCAGACAGGAAACCTAGCAAGTGTTCTCACCTGCCCCGCCTGTTACAGTTGTACCGCCAATTCCGATGGCGCCACCAGTGGTTCCTGAAAAAAAAAAACGAAAAGGCGACGACTCAGTCACCGTTGCGTCCGATGAAAATTGTAGCCCTAATAGCAGCTGCGTGAAGAGCTGCTAGTTTAAACAAATTCCATGAGCCCTACTTTTCAGGACACAGGCGCATCTCCACTAAATGCTACAGGAATGATGAAATATTGCGTCACGCACGCAGCCTTTGCTGTGCTTGTAATATGAACACCACATAGAACAGATCAAAACCTCCTCTGAAAATCCGATCTCAGCGATACTTCTTCAGAAATACGCAGCTCAAAAGGAAATAAAATAAGGCAGACCTGCGGATGCCTCTATGAAAGACTGGTATGTCATGTCGATTCAGATATTCCGCAATAATTATGCGTGGGTATGCAGGATCAGTGCTATGGTATTGTGAACAAAATTTAAGAAATAAAGATCATCGTTAAAACCAACTTGAGCAAAACTCGGTATAGAAGAAATGAACATCTACACATTCTTTTACGTAGGAACAGTCGTAAGAACGCAGATTAGTTTCTAAAACACACTCCGACTTTTGGTGTTTTTCTGGAATCTCAGGGAATACAAACGTGCCTTGTTTTATGAGCTCACGGCGATATCTAGAAGATCCTCTTAGGATACTTCTATGCTGATAAATAAGCTGCGCGATGGGCAGCACTGAGAAGGTATACCTTTGGCAACATGTAGCTAGTGTTTAGTATTCATATCATTGTGCTTTCAGCGTACTCTTTTTCTTGAATTTTAGGCTTCAACATTTCTTCTCAAAATACAAGTGCTGTGAACTCAAGTCCCCCTTAGGTCGGCACTCTTCGCGACATTGCCTCCCGCTTATATAAAGAGACGCTATACGCTGGATGAGGACTGTGCCCAGCTCTTCACAGTGTCGCCATCACGTGCTGTGTTGCCTCACGGAGTGCATCGGTAGAAAATCGACATACATTGTACTATATGCAAATATTTCGTAAACATAAATTTAAGCCACCAAATGCTGTCTTTTGCGATGCCAATAGTGATTTTTTCTTTCTTTTTTCATAAAAATAATTTTTTTTTGTCTCGGCAGCTCTTAACATGTCAAAAATAAATGAGACATGTTTATCGGTAACCTCCCGGTGTAAGAGCCTCATTAACGTTCAGACACAGTGTTTGCAAGTGGAGTAATCAATTCTGCAGCTCAGTGAGCAAATTCTTGCGCATGTAGGAAGGTTGTTCTGCTACAATGTCCTGCACGTATTCACAGAGAGTGCTAGATTTACAAGAATGAGGCGGCTGTTGAATGAAGAAAAAATAGTCAGTTGGGGAGCTCCAACCATTTACTGAGGCAACCACTTCTATCGAGTTGGAAAAGCAAAGGCGTCTACCTTGGCTTTTACTTTTACTATTGTATATTCTGCCACCTTCAATGAGATGTTTTAATTCTGCTATCAGTGTCAAAATAATTATCATATAAAACCGTTAGCATCACTGATAATAACTTTTGATCCAGAGAGAGAGAACGAAAGGTTGTTTTTCGTTTATTTTTAGCTAACATAATCATGTGGAACTCACACTATACAGAACAAACCTTTATTTAAACAAAACTAAATAAGGCGCCAAAGTGGTAACGAAGGCATCTGATGACCGCCTGTGATCATTCAACACAATACTTTTTTTTTGGAAACTCGTGTTTAGTAATTCGCAAAATCCTTAAAGCAATAACTCGTACTCTCACCTGTTGCTCCAGGCAATTGTGCAGCACCACCTGAACCAGGCACTGAAAGAGGGAAATATGACATTTAGCTTTGACAATATAATTCGCTTGAATAGAAAGGACAAGAAGAAACGAACGGATAGTATTGTCATAAGGTACAACACAAAGAAAAAGAATTGTCGCATTTGGTGTGCTCGTCCCATGACCATTAGATTTTGTTATAAGCGCAGTGTCAAAGAGGTCGCTGCAGTGCACGTTGCTAAAAGCAACTTCATACTTGTGTGACGTTCCTGACTGATCTTTACTTGCTGACTGCTCTTTCCTTTCATTCTTAAAAAAGATAAACAAACATTGAAATGAATTGAGTTGAATATCCTTTCTTACTTAATGACAAGCTCCAGGAGGAGTGAATCAATGAGCACATCGCTAAAAACGATGGAGAAGAGGGAATGTCGCTAGAGCTAACGTTACGACAAGTGGATTTGTCTTAGGACGGCTGACGGAGAGAAGTCCACTTGGCAAAACGTTCGCTCCTGCGACATTCCCAGTTCTCCATAGTTTTTTAGCGATATCTTCATCGATATCCGCTCACGTGCCAATAGCATCAACTTGTGTGAATAGGAAAATGTGTTATTACCGAACATGATGACTCCGGGTCTGTTCGATCCGCCGTAGAGGACACCGCCGGAAGCTAAATGGAAAAAAATCGAAAAACGTGGTTGGTAAATATGTGAAATAGTAGACAGTAATTGATGATACTTTATGTGCCACCTTCGCGATGTGATTAATAGGCACACCATAATGAAGGGCGCTGGAAATTTTGACCAACCGGTGGTCTATACGCGCAGAAACAGCGCAGCCTACACGGTACCCTGCAATTTTTGACTACACCGAAAATGCGAACATGGCAGCCGGGATCGAGCCCGCGTCATTCGGGTTAGCAATCAAGAACCATCGCTGCTAAACCACATCCGCGGACTTGTGAGAGAAATTTTTGCAGAATAATTTAAAGGAAGGTATACGTAGTAATTTGAATAATGTTTACTGCGCACGCATAATCTTTTCGGAAAGGGCTCGTGCTCGTGAAGAAGGTTCGAAATAGCGGCATGCTACTACTTGACAGCAATGCGAAATCGAATAACTACTCCGAGCCTCACGTCCAGAATTTGTATGGGCGTATTCCCTTTTGTTTTCCTCAATGTAAAATGGCATCCTTAGGAATAGGCAGGTTCCTTCGTATGGTTTTCTCCAAAGCGGTGCAGAGTCATGTGGAGAAGTTCACCATGTCTGGCTGAATAAAATGAGTTCTTCCATGTAGTTAAAGAAATATGGGTTATCATTTATTCAAGTCGACAACATTTACATTGTGTGAGCAGTGAAACTTTAAACCGCCAGCATTTCGCACATGTCAGTAGGTGCGGGTTTTGCAGTAGCAAAACGTGGGCTTTTACTTATGCCGCCGGACCAAATACTCAATCTGCCACTTCTTGTAGTGCAGTTATCATTTCCATTACCAGTGGCACAAAAAAGGGAAGCTATAAGGAAACCACGAATTCCAAATGTGGTCTGTATTAATCAACTAACGTATTTGTATACCGTAGGAAGTACACCGAAAATATCTGTAAGCTCTTAAGACTTCCCTGACAAATCAAGAAAAAGAAAATAGCTCTTTTAAAAACTGCAGCGTGTGAGGGCATGATATAAATCGTATGCAGCTGTCATAATTATGAAAGGGAACACGCGAACACATCGCCATGTGATCTGCGGCGGCAGCTCAAAGCGCCGCGACTTGGTAACAACAGAAATGACGCCCGCTGACGGTGATGGCGGACACAGCTTCCTCGAACAGGCAAGCGTCTGCTAGATTGCTTCCCACGGTAGCCGGTTATAGCATAGCCATCACCAAATGACACCAAAAAAAAAAAAAAAGCTCGCACAACTGTAGGCTGGCAGCTACTCATAACTGCTGCCGCACAGGTTGGGAGCAGTCATCGCGAGAAGAGTACAAAATGAGGTAGCGACCTTCGCTGTCACCGGTATGTGAGAGAGAGGACAGTTAAACAGCTCCATTATTTATTTATGTATTTATTTATTTATTTATACAAATACCTCACGGGTTCCAGTGGAAAATTGTGTGAAGGGGGTGTTACAGTAATAAATGAGCACTAGAAAAATGGATACAAGACGTGGCAATGCAACATTTCGTATAGAGGTAATAGAGTAGAAAGGAATTCAAGGACAAGGAAAAGAGCGCAGTAGAACACGCAAAGCTGTGACAATATATCTATATATGAGAAGAACACTGGAGAAATATATTTCTGGGAAATCTGGGAAAGTGGGTATTACGGACAACCGAACGATACGCGTTGTGCGCCGAATCGCCGTGGGAGGAGGAGTGGCGGACTGGGCAGGGCGGTGGCGCCCTCTCGTGCGCATCGCGGCTATCGGCGGAAGCGGGAGCACGCGACGGCATGAGACGGTCATCGGCAAGGCGAGACGCTAAGGCTCTACGCACTTAAAACCGACACGCTTCCAAATGCGACCAGTTTGGGCGCACAAAGCAGCCACAACAGTGCACAGAGAACGCGCACAAGCGTTGCCTTTCATGGAGATGACGGCTGCAGCACCTAGCTCAAGTTATACTTGTACAGTTTCTTCCTAGTGCATCGGGGTTACCTACTCTTCAGCGCGGTGCCTGTAGTTGTTAGAGCGTCGTGTCATAAGCGCTTACTGTTAGCGTCATACGGCGGAGAAATATGTGAAGACGATTCGCGTATTGAACTTGTGTTGCAACTTAGGCTTGTTGGGCTTCTCGTTTGTAATTTTGTGTTCCTTCTTGTGTCCTCGTTCTTGTGGGCAACGCTTCAGTTCATCGCGTATTGAAAGCCACTTCTGAAAAGCGCTATGCCGGCGAGGAAACGTATCCACGTTTACTGGTAAAGTTAACCGTAGCCTAGATAGTTTCAAGGCACCAGCTTTCCTTCAGCCAGCAGCATCATTTCCGGGCCTAAAATAGCAGTATCTTCAGATAAACCTGAAAGGCTCGCTTCTGAAGGACAGAATAAAGGGGCGGACTTACTCGAGCCACCCACTGTAGTTCCTAGACCAGTGGCGCCACCCTGACCAGCGCCGAGGGCACCTGAAAAGAAACACGAGATTCTTTGAGGTGAAAAAGCAATAACACATCATCCGATGGTCACTAATGCACAGTAAGTGTATGGTAACCTCTTCGGCTGTCGCTTTAAATACAGACATTATAATCAGCTCTTGAGGATAATTTTTCATTTTGCTGTCAATATTAAATTACTTTAAATGATTTATTTCTGGGTTTTACGACCCAAATCGACGATATAATTATGCGAGACACCATAGTGAAGTGCTCCCTGTTTCGGCAGCCTGGCGTTCTTTAACGCACAGGGACATCGCACAGTACACGGGCCTCAACATTTCGCCTGCTGCGAAGTGCAGCCTGCTGCCGGAATGAACATATAAGAACGACCTGGAGCATATGAGGCAGATATCGTTCCCCCTGCAGGCAGCCAGGAATTTGCATTTTCATTTGAAACACATCTGGAGATCACTCGCTCTCCACCCACGCGGCTTCCTTTTCTGGAGTCCCGACCGCGGTCACTACCTTTCTCTCTCTCAGTTTCTCTTTCTGTCACCCATAGAAACTTGTGCTATCTCTATGTGCATCTATTTCTTTATCTCTCTCACTTTCTGCTTCTGTCGCCCATAGCAAACAAAATCAATCAACCCGTTACACGATCCTCTTTCTATTTCACAAGACTCTTTCAATGCCTCCAAGGGTATATGAGGTAAGAACGAGAACTTACACAGGATGGAGGAAAACATTATCTGAATTGTTGTTAATACTCTAATTACCGTTTCAGCTTGTCATTACACGGCTCCAAGAGCTGATGATGTGCCAGCGACTGACGTGTTCTCAGAAATATAAGTGACGTCACCTTCAATAGCGAACAATAGATGGATGGAGACATTCAACAAATGTCATCCCCACAAAGCTGTCATTTTCCTTAGCGCAAGACTATCAGTGTTATCGGCATCCTAGCTCTACATAATGTCATGCCCGTTTGTGGTATTCCAAGTGTCGTCTGTGCCGTAGAGAAAGAAAATCAGTGTTATCGGTATTCTAGGTCTACAACATGTCGTGCCCGTCTGTGGTATTCCTTTGAATAATTGTCACTTTGTTTGGAAAATAACTGTCATCCTTTCCCGCAGCGCATAACTGCAGAAAGCGAGCCACCTATGAGCCATCAAAGTGCGTTTCAAACTGGGGCACAGGACGGAATATGTTATTGGGATGGCTTGAGTTGTTGTTTGTGGGGTTTAACGTCCCAAAACCAGCTCTGATGATGAGACGCCGTAGTGGAGGGCTCCGGAGATTTCGACCACCTGGGCTTCTTTAAGGTGCCCTTACATCGCACAGCACACGAGCCTCAACATTTCGTCTCCATCGCAATGCAGCCACCGCAGACGGGATTCGGTCCCGCGATCCACAGATCAGCAGCCGAGTACCATAGCCACTAGACCACCGTGGCGGGGCTGGGATGGCTTGAGTTATCCCATTCGAAAGAAAGATATGGTGGTACGTCGCCATTAGTACTGGTGATGACAAACTGTATGGTTCCTTTCTCTTCACTGGGATGCCCTTAAATGCATAATGTGTTTCGCAGGATACTCCAGTTTTTATATGCACAGTTGCTATTATTCCAGCGAAAGGCGGAATTATAGTACTCATTTAAACGCAACTCATAGGCTGAGGCTTTTAACCACCATGAACACAATTCAACAAGTTTAACCTCTGCAAGCTGTTTAACACAGTGTTTAACATGTTTAACTACAGTTTAAGCCTGTCAACATAAGCATTAACTTTCAGTCCAAAGAAGAAGATGCCAGCTCCTTTCCAAGCATGCCGTACAGCCTGATTTCTAGCAGAAGTGGGACTCGTAATCACCTGCGCCGGTTATCATGCCACCTTGAGCCCCGGTTATCGCGCCACCTTGGGCACCGGATACACCACCTGAACTGCCAAATCCAATGGTGCCAGTGGTTCCTGCGAAGAATAAAAGAGAATCTTATTCTTTGACGACATCATCGGGTATATTAAGAAGGATGTGCTTTCCCAGCTAAGTTTTCAGATAGCAAACCGAAACGGGCCTGACTGTTACCTTCATTAAAGCACGTCAGCTCGCTGGGATGCTGAAGCGGTCACTTTCTCTAACAAAATCAAAACAAAGTGAGCTAAATTTTGGCATATGGCTCTGGTGTTCTGCTAAAATGTGGCGGCCATTCTGTCGGGGGCACGCCGAATGTCGCTCCTCCTCGAGGCGTAAGGCTGTCCTCTCGAGAGGTGGTGACAACGTCTTTATTTCATGGTCACGGAGGGTGGTCCTCAGGGTGGCCCATCTTAGAGGAGGCTCCCTCGGCCCAAGGGACTATTATAACTTTGTCCCCCAGGTAGATGGCTGTCATTAGTAGGGCCTTCCAGGTAGGTTTGAAGGGTGCTGGCAAGAGCGTTCGTGAAGGAGACAAACCTTTACATCCCCTGAGGATGTGGTCTTGTGTTGCCAATTCATTCAAGTGACAATTTTGACATATGGCGTTGTACTCCCCATCGGTGACGAGTGATAATCTGTGTGGACTCGGAAATGAGTCTGTCTGAAGCTGTCGTAAGACTGTAGCCTGCGCTCTGGTGAGGTCTCGATGAGGCGCCGGGTAAGTGCGCCTTGTTTCTTTATAGAGAGTGGTAATTTCATTATATGGGGTAAATGGGTTAGCGTCCAATGTGGCGTCGGTCGCTGGGGATGGAAATGGGGCGGCGTGCGATCCTGGCGCGGACGCCACTCATCGCCTCTGGCTTTGGTCGCCGCGCGGTGACTGCCGCATTTTTGTGCTCACGATGTCGGAGGTGAGAGGCACTCGAGACTGCGACGATGAAAGGAGCGTTTGCGACTTTTCCCGCATGATCACACTGATGATGTCGTGGACATCATTGCCGCTAAGCCCTTGGCATTCTCCGAAGTTCGTCGTCGTGAGCGTGGGGAGGTCCCTCGCCTGCAACGCATTTCTAGTTTTCTTGTTCCCTTTTTTATAATGACGAACACCGAAAAAAATTCTTACAATCTTAGCCGGTTTCCGCACAAGCCGGTCGAACAGTTTTAGTTCCACTCCCCGCGTGACGGAGAAAACTTTCTTTTCCTTAGGCACAGCAGGGTTGACACAACGGAACATGCGAGCCAAATTTTTCAGTTTGTCTACATTCGTAAAAAAGTGGCCAATTGGGTAAGTTGATGATGCATAATTAAGCCTGAACGCGCGGACTACAAGGGGACAGTATTAAGCCGGAAACAAACGTGGGCTATGAACACGAGGTTTATTGTCGCTACATGAGCAACACACACACACACACACACACACACACACACACATTCCGCGGTCGAAACCATTGGCAATAGACGATAACCGGGAACTCGTGCCCGCTATTACACTCTCTCTGTATAGACATTACTTACAATTATTCGCATAGCTAGAAAGAAACGCACAGTCCAAAGAAGAATATACCAGTCACTTTCCAAGCAAACCATTATAGTCTGACTCCTAACATAAGTGGGACGTGTAATCACCTGTACCGGTTATGCCACCTTGAGCCCCAGTTCCCATGCCACCTTGGGCACCTGCACCGCCAATTCCAATGTGGCCAGCGGTTCCTGCGAGGAAAAACGGAGAATCTTCTTCTTTGACGAGATCATCGGTTACATTAAGAATGATTAGCTTTCCGAACTAAGTTTTCAGATATCAAACCAAAACGGGCCTGACTGCTTCCTTCATTAGAGCGGTACACTCACAATCTGGTCGCGGTACACTCACAATCTGCATAGCGTCTATAGGTGTCACCACCAAATTATGCCAATGTGAATGCAGTTACCTACATCTATGACTTAAAGATTGGCGAAAATGCTATGAATAGGGAAATGATCTGTTTCCTAAGTAAGGAGAATACACTGCCCATGTCAACAAACACAATGGCTTTTAGCAGCCATGTTAGCAGTAACTTGAGAGGAGTGGTATCTACTGGACAAATGTTTTGGCATGCTTAATTCGTAGTGCGGCATTTAAAGAGATGATGGAAAGGAAGACCCGCCACGATGGTCTAGTGGTTATGGCACTCGGCTGCAGATCGGAAGGTCGCGGGATCGAATCCCGGCCGCGTCGGCTGCATTTCGATGGAGGCGAAATGTTGAGGCCCGTGTGCTGTGCGATGTCAGTGCACGTTAAAAAACTCCCGTTGGTCGAAATTTCCGGAGACCTCCACTATGGTGTCTCTCATAATCAGAGCTTGTTTTGGGACGTTAAACCCCACAAATCATGGAAAGGAAGAAACGTTTTGTCACTCGCTCTCTCGGTAATTCTTATTGTTAAATTTAGACAGAATGACGCAATGCGGGGACATTAGTGAAGCGCAGGATTTAACTGAATAAAAGTACTGGACGGTCCAGGGGACGTTCTTGTCATCAAAACTGTCGTGTGTAAAAAGGTTGCGACTGCAATATTAAAGGACGCTTCTGTCCTCCTAAGACGTGCTATATTTTCTGCGCGTGGAACGAACTATGTTGATATACACAAAAATAGTTGCTCACTGAGATATGTTCGAGACCCAGTTAGTGTAAAAATCCTCAAGGCGCATAGTCCGCTCCCTCAGGTAGGTATGCGGAGATATCACCACTGCAAACTAGGCTAACGTATTTGCTTATGCCTATTACCTCGCAATTCTGGGAAAGACATTCTGTATAGTATACCTAAAGGCCCGCAACCGCTGATGCCAGTTCTAGAGACTGCATCAAAATTGGCACTCTGTTCTCGCCTCCGCCATTCTAGAAGCGGACATGCAAAGATAACGAGTCAATTCTCATTAGCGTCTCATTAGCGTGGCATGATGACCCATTGGACTTGAAGGGGTTCTGCAAAACTCTTTGAACACAACCGGAAAACGGTGCCAATCAGTTGTGGGGCATCTGCGAACATGCCATCGAAATATCAGCGCATTGCACGCACCAGAGAACTCACAATTCAGTCTCAAACACAGCTGGAAAGCTGTGTTTGAAAATTATGTTGCCACTGGGACACAACTACGTCGTTTCACATTTTTCGTTGCTCTTTTGGAAAGGTACGCACGTTTTCTTTATTTGTAGGATTCAAAATGGACAAATAAAGCGTAGCAAGCGATATTTCCACGACAGCGAAACCATTACATGCCATTTCTGCCTCAAGGGACTTAGTTGTTGTCTCGTGTGACGTCAAAGGTTGAAAGAAGAGCAGGTGCTGTCTAGCTGTGCCCCAAATTGTAAGCTCCCTGGAACGTGCAGGCTCATATATTCACAGGAGCCTCCATGACTGATCGGCACTGGTTTACCAGGCTTGTTCAAAAGCTGTTGCGGGGATCCTTTAAGCTTCACAAAGGCGACAGCCACAGTTGTAGCTAACCGAAGTACAAGTCCCACGGGTCCATGTTGTCAGCGGAAGGTTAGAATGCATGGTGATAGTCAATTATGCGTCCATTTTTTTGTGTTGTGCATAATAAAATTCAGATGTGTGTATTCTGTGATGAAGTAGATAATCTGCTGCTGCTATCACCGCATTGCTAGGTTTTTTTCGCAAACGCTGTCCCTTGTTCCAGGACACAGGAATCGCGCCGTACGCAAAACGCAGACACAGCAAGGTGCTCGCTTTATCCTCGCATACTAGACTGAGACGTTGAAGAAACTTCAACCAGCAAGGTTTCTATTAACTCAAATTAAAAAGGACGGCCATATGGTTAATGTGAATGAAAAAGCCTTCGTTCCCATTTTCTGTTTAACGCATTCCCTACTGAGCTTTAGTAAGAAGTGTTACTGCTAAAGAACAATAAGTGCCCTCACCTGAAGCACCAATAGCACCACCAGTTGATGTCATACCACCATAAGTTGCACCATAGGTACCTAAAAAAGAGGTAGAATATTCTCAAAGCTTATTCAATATAAAGCATGCGCATATTAGTCGCATCTCGCTCTTGAAGCCATCATTTTGCAGAATTCCTGCAGGTTTACGCAGACCATCTAGAGCTAGAAATGGTTATCACTGGACAAAGTGAGATTTGATATGTAACAGGCAACTTGCTTTTAGCTGCATTCTCACGTTGCATTCGTTTTCGATCAGAAACGTGTTGACAATTTAAAATAAGGCATACAAAAATAATTTGAACGCACGGTTTTCCGCTAGCTGAAATACGCGTATACTCGCTGAAATATGGGTATTCTCGCTGAAGGTTTGAACTGGCGAAATTGCACCGTTCCAGGACAAGGTGAAATCAAGCTACTCCATAACTTACGCTGAGCGTTTATGGGGGCACACTTTTTTTAAGATGAAAATGGGATGGTGACAAACCCAGATTAGGTAATGTAGCTACCACCACAGCAGTGTATACCTCACAGGAAAGTAGACAAGTTCGACATGTCTGCGCACATATTGAAATTGTCTCGCTTGTCTGGTCTTAAAAATGAGTTCTAATCCCGTATAGTTTTAAAACAGTTTTCTAATTTAATCAGTACAAGTGATCATCTGCATGCGCAGTGAAACTTTGAAGCAATCAGTGGCATTTAGGTCATCTCAGTAACCCTGATTTTTTCAGTAGTTTCATTAGTAGGCCTTCACATATACCACTGGACACACTGCTTAATTCACTTTTTCTTCCAGTGCAGTCAACAATTACACCCCGGTGGCACCATAACAAAATAAATTACAAAAAAAAACGAAATGATAAAGAAACATCGAACTTAACATCCCACTTGCCTTAATAAGCATATTTGATTCCAATGATGTTGTAAGAACACCGAAATGGTGAAAGCTCTAAAGAGACTTCGGTATCAATGCAAGAAATAGGAAAGAACTCTTGAAAATGACGATAGGTGGGACGTGACATAAATCACCTACAGCCATCATCATTATGAAAGAAAACATACATGCGATCGCACTGCGTGTGACCTGCAGCGGCTGCTCAAAGCACTGCCACTTGGCACCGATGGAAATCACGCCCGCTCTTGATGCAACCCAAGGGCGCACCGAATAACCTCCAACAGACAAGCGCCTCTGAAGTTCGTTAACCGGTTAAGCGGTTGTTTTGGCCGTCCATAAATAACACCAGAAACGCACCTTGCTTTCACTTGGGGCCACTTGGGGCCACTTTGATCAGCAACTCCCTGCCCATTAACCATGAGCTCACGAGTTAACTTTCAGCAAGATGACGGCTGTACCACACAGCCCAATTCACAAGTTCATGCCTACACTTCATTCATCGTACACCGGCTCATCTGTTTCAGCGCGTTGGCTACGCACAAACGCTCAGTCTTGAGGTTAGGGAGCCGGGAAGCTCGTAAAGCTCATTCACTTCTTGACATCCTCTTCTAAAAAGCGCTATACCGGTGAAGGAACGTGTTAGTATTTAATGGTCAGGTTGACCATAGCCTACGTTTCAAGGCTTCCCCTTACTCTAACATAATCTGCAAACCCAATATCGCAGTGTCTTCAACCACGCCCGTAGGGCACGCTTCCGATGAAAAGATTAAAGAGGCACCCTTACTCGAGCCCATTGTAGTAGATCCTAGACCAGCAGCGGCACCCTGACCAGCGCCCAGTGCACCTAAAAAAGAGATGGAAATTCGTTTGTCGCAGCAAAGGAATAACACATTAGCCAATCGTCAGCGTCTACAAAAGGTGGTCACTCCGTATTCTGTTACCTAGCTTCACGAATGTAACCTTTTCTTCTCCAGGACTTTGCATGCACGACGGCTTAGTACTTTCCGGATCAGCACCGTTTTAATACTTTCCTAAAGAAAAGTATTAACATCTGAGTTTTAGTACTTTCACATCTTGAGCGAGTATCAATGATAAGGCAAGGCTGTCCCATGACGCATATGAAAAAGTGGACACATTTCGCCGTTTATCAGTTCTTAATCGACGACCGATAACTGCCACTCACTGTTCTTACTCTAAAGCCAAACCTCCGCTGAAGAGAGGCTCGGCCAATAAGAAAAATCCGCTTCATCGGCTCCTATTCTGCGTCCTTGAATATCGCGACCACGCGACAATATGATAACGATTAGAAAAGCGAGTCCCAGCCTACATCGCCATAAGAAATAGCGCTTCTCGTTCTTCCCCGAGAACAACGCCAGTGAACCGATTAAATGCAACTGCGCACATTTGCACGAACCGCTCTCCATTCTACAAGGTACTGTTAATTCCGCCCAGGTCACTTGAGGATGAAAGTAGATCTTAGCCCGGCAAAACTAAAATATCATGTTAAGTATTGTTAAGTAAGCACAGTTCGTGTGTGCTCTTACATGACCTGAAGCACAACAACAACAACAAAGAGCCATTGACCGACCTGTTCAAAGATAAAGAAATGGCATATATTGAAGACGGATGTACCAAGGCGTCAAATTAAATAGCGAACAGCAGGCGGAGCGAATGTGATTGCCAAGAATGTTTCTTTTTTGGGAGTAAGCGCAGCAGAGTTATTGTTTATTTTAACCTTCATCATGCCGTTTCAATTTACAGTATTGCAGGTGCCGTGAATGCCATTAGTGTAATAGTCGCTTTCTTAAAAGAAAAAAAAAACTTTTATCGTTAGCAGGAGAACTTAGGTGCTGACAGAGAAGATGCTGATCGGCTATTCAAGTTTGTTTGAATACAAACCAAAAATAAAGGTGTGGTAGTACTTCGGAACTTGAGTTCTGGTGATGGCAGAAGCTGTATCATTAATTTCTCCTCTCTGAAGAGCAATTCGGTGCAGAATGCGAACAAGATACAGCAGTTTCTATTCTAGAAGAGAAGCTCAGCGGAAGATGGAGGCTTAAATCGATCAACAGAGCGCTGAAAACGATGTAAAACAGGGAATGTCGCTGGAGCCAACGTTTCGACAAGTGGACTTGTCTTCGTCACGTCCACTTGTCGAAACGTTGGCTCAGCGACATTCCGTGTTCTACATCGTTTTCAGCGCTCTGTTGATCGATTCAAGCAGTTTCTATTGGCATTCTTATCATTGCTACCACGAATGGTTAAACTATGGCACCAATTTCAGCCTCAACTTAGGGGGCGCTTCAGCAATACAGTTCGAAGACGATTATCTCGGTCACTTTCCAAGCAGACTGTGCAGCCTGATCTGTAGTAGAATTGGCATATGTAATCACCTGCACCAGCCATCATGCCACCTTGACCACCCGGTGCGTCAACTCCAACTGCAATGCCGCCAGGGGCTCCTAGAAGGAAAAACGGGGATTCTTTTTAATTGGCGACATCATTGGGTGAAATGCGGATAATTAGAGTAATATGTTTTGAACGGGAAAGCGAAACGTGCCAGTACATAAAGAATTAATATCAGCTTCATTTGAGCATGGCAACTCGCACTCATGAAAAAGTGGTCATGCTCGCTAAAGTGGCCGTAACGCACGTGTAAATGGCAATTCGGCGTGATAGCCTTAAGGAAGTGCCTATGTCCTCAAGGGGAAAAATCCAGCCAGTTATATGCGTTGCCTTTATAGAGAACAGCTGTTTATATCTCCAGGTTCAGCTTTATGAGTGCGAAACGCGAAACTGTTTCGAACTTCGCAACCTACAGGCCCCTCGGCAATATAGTTCAAAGAAGTTTATATCAATCACTTTTTCACATTAGCCTATAGTACAAAGCATAACATAAGTGGGATTTGCAATCACCTGTGCCGCCTATGCCGCCTATGCCGCCTTGGACACCTGATACACCACCTGCACCGTCAACTCCAAAACCAGTAGTAGTAGCTGCGAGTAAGAACAAAAGGATTATTTCCTGCCTTGACGGCATGCTCGTGTGTAATAGGAATAATTACAGCGTATTTTTTATGTAATAAAGCGAAACAAGCAAGGATTGAGGATTAAATGTCAGCTTCATTTCAGCACTGCGACTCCCTACAATGCTGGAGTGAGCAGGCTCCCCAACGTGTCCGAAATTTATTGGGATAAAATAAGGCCAAGGGCTGCAACGTTCTGCTAAAAACGTCACAAGCTGTCTTGTTGCGGGCACACCGAACATTGATATTCCTCAGAGCGTAGTGCTAGCTGGCCCGTCGGCGAGCGGGATGGCGCCGACGGTAGGCGATGCAACTGTGGCCGGTCCTGCCGCAAGCGTGAAGTGGCGACAGCTCGGCATGCATCGGCGTGCATCGACTCTGGATGTGGCTACGGCAGTTCAGAAAGTCTCAGTGAGTTGCATTTTCTTGTGTACCATGTCGGTGACGGAAGCATCTGGAGGCTGGGGCCATGGTAGCCAAGGATGGTAGTCTAGTAACGTCGATCCATGGTACCAGCTTCGGCAGCTCTTCCCGCCCGATAGCCCTGATGGTGTTGCACAAGTAGCCTGTGCTAATTGCTTCAGTTACACCGTAGTTCGACGTGAGCGTCTGGAGTTTGTGTTGCCTTCTGGACATTTCTATAGCCTTTTCGATAGACGTGGCTGCCGCAAGACGTGCTGTCGCAGTTCTAGGCGGGTACCGCACAAATCCGGCGAACTGCTATTCCACTCCCTGCCTGATGGAGTGAACTTTCTTTCCTTTAGGCCTAATGGGTTGTCATGGCGGGGCAAGCGAGACATTTGGACAGCGTAGGTGCGTACTTATCAAGGTGGACGATGGAGTTAGTTGGTGATTTCTGATCAATCTGAACTGCGCAGGTGACATCATACACGGCACGTAGGACGGACACGAGACGACTTGCCTTCGTCAGGACGGCCTGACGAAGACAAGTCCACTTGTAGAAACGTTGGCTCCAGCGAGATTCCCTGTTCTACATCGTTTTTAGCGATATGTTCATCGATTCAAGTCTCCAATCTTCCCCTGAGCTTCTCTTCTAGCTTAAAATCTATAGTAGGCCGTTTAAGCACTAGTACATTGAAGATTTCCACTAGAAATACAGCCTCATTGCGCTTTTACACTAACCTAAAGCAGTGCCATAAAAATCAGGAAAGACAAATCGCATGCCTTCGTTCAATGGAGCATGACTACTGAGGCAGCGCCGGCAAAGTCATCATAATCCCTCGCTGAGAAAACACCGCGCACGACATTCAGGCGCACTGAGTGAATCGATATTGCGAGTATATCGGTTGCAATGACTTGCAAGGTAGTAGACAACGCAGTGGTGCTTCCACCCAGGTAGCACAGAACATTAGAAAAACGTTACATCTTTGTTGTGAATGTTGCAGTAACGTTGTATGTTTTTCAACAACGTTGTTTTAACGTTTCACATTAAACATATAACGTTTCTTGTTGTACTTCAAACGTTACATTAATGTTCGAAGTGCAACGTAATATTAACGCTTTCTTTGGAATATTAATGTAACGTTCAATATAAACATATAACGTTGAACGTTATGCATTAAATGTTTACAAAACATTGAGATCGCACGAAAAGTTAACGTAAGTGGTTAACATAACTTCTGTGTAATAGTGATTGACAAAGTTGTCATTTCTAGTTGAATAAAAAAAAAAACTTCGTAAGCGTCAATTTGTTGAGCATTTGTATTTATTTTGTAGTACGTATAATGTATTTCAAGTGAAAAACGCGCATTTTTCGTTAGACTTGAGAAACAATTGTTCATAAAAACGCTATGGCAAGTGTACGTCTGGTATTTAAATATTCTGTAATACTGAATATTTCCAATATTCAACAAAAATTTTCAAGGTTTCGCCTACGTTACCTCGCGCTTACCGCGTATGCGACCCGATTCAAAGTGAAACTGGCGAAACTCTATGCCAAACCGGATGGCCAAATCGCCATCGTCGCCATGGGCATTGTGTCCGTCGGAGCTCGGAGTTGGGTCGTTGTGCCTCGGCTCGGTGAAAAAGTTGCCTTTCTTCTATTGTTTGAGTGGTTGTTTGTTCATTGTGCTCATCTATTGTGTTTTGCCCGTGCTACATATTACGAAGACCTGCTGTTATACGTCGTGGAGCGTCCACCGAACGGAAACTGGTAAGTACTGCCGTCGGCATTTTGAACTTTTCTACAACAATGTACCCGAAAGCTGGAAAAACGCAAATATTCTATTATTACATAAGAAGGGAGATGTTAAAGACTTGAGGAACTACAGGCCGATTAGTCTACTCTCAGCACTTTACAAAATATTCACAAAGGTTATCTCAAACAGAATAAGGGCCACACTTGAATTTAATCAACCGAGAGAGCAAGCAGGGTTCAGAAAAGGATACTCTACGATGGACCACCTGCATGCGGTCAATCAAGTAATCGAGAAATCCGCTGAATACAACAAACCCCTCTATATGGCTTTCATAGATTACGAAAAGGCTTTCGACTCGGTAGAGATACCAGCAGTTCTGGAGGCACTACGTCGTCAAGGAATATGTGATAGCTATATAAACACAATAGCCAACATCTATAAAGATTCTACAGCCACCCTGCTCCTCCATAAGAAAGCAGAAAAATCCCAATACAGAAAGGTGTCAGACAGGGAGATACAATTTCTCCCATGCTATTTACTGCATGTTTGGAAGAAATCTTCAAAAGGTTAGACTGGGAAGAGACAGGGCTCAGGATTAACGGCGAATATCTGAGTAACCTGCGATTTGCAGATGACATAGTACTCTTTAGCAATGATGGTGACGAATTGCAAAAGATGATTGAAGACTTAAGCCGAGAAAGCGCTAAGGTAGGATTAAGGATGAACATGCAGAAAACAAAGATAATGGTAAGTGGCACGGCGAAAAAAACGTCTATTCAAGGTCGAAACCCATACATTAGAAGTCGTAGAAGAATATCTATACCTAGGACAGCTACTTACTGGAGAACCCACCCATATAAAAGAAATCCACCGTAGAATAAACATGGGATGGCGCGCATATGGCAGACATTCACAACTCATGAACGGAAACCTACCACTATCACTCAAACGGAAACTATATAACTACTGCATCCTGCCAGTACTGACTTACGGATCAGAAACATGGAGAATTACAAAGAAGCTAGAGAGGAAGTTAAGAACCGCGCAGCGGGCGATGGAACGGAAAATGATAGGCGTTACACTAAGGGATAGGAAGACAGCCGAGTGGGTCAGAGAACAAACGGGGGTCGCCGACATAATGAACGATATTAAGAAGAAAAAATGGACATGGGCAGGCCACGTGATGAGAAGGCTAGATAACCGATGGACAGTTAGAACGACGGAATGGATACCAAGAGAGGGTAAGCGCAGCCGCGGGCGGCAGAGAGTAAGATGGGGGGACGAAATCAAGAAATTCGCAGGCATCAAATGGAATCAGCTCGCGCAGGACAGGCAAGGATGGCGAGGATTGGGAGAGGCCTTCGTCCTGCAGTGGACATAAAATTGGCTGATGATGATGATGATGATGATGACAACGGGCGATCAGGAACAGCGATGTAAAAGGCGCGACTATGATTACACGATAAGTAAACTGCTCTTAGTATAACGAGCATGTTTGTGTCTATTTTTCGCGCATACTGAACGCGACATTCTGAGTGGTGCGGCTTTCTTTCAATGCTTTTAAGCTGAAACGCTATTATGCATGTGCCGGCCTTATTCGGCCGGTGGTTTGAACCGAGTTGCGGCTGCCTCGGGGGCAGCGGGTCGCCTCCGCGATAAATGAATCACTGTTTTCTTTGAATTATTGTTTATTTCATGCTATCTTCTCTGCGGAACTGCCTTGGTGGCTTTCTTTCATCGCCTCTTCTCTTATCGGAAGTTCTGTTCCACGTGTTGGTGTTAAAGCATGTAGATCATCTGTACAACGTTCATATGCTTTTCACCGCCATCAGTACTATGTTTTCCTTCCTCAGAGTGAGCTACTCTCTGCACGTTTTAGCATATCATCGTCCCAACATGCGTGGCCGAATTTTCCTTTGCGTCGTTGCATTTCCCTAGCCGCTTCGTTCAAGTACGCGAATGTGTCATTTAGGGGGTTTATCTTTTTAACTTTTTTTTTTGCTTCAGTAACATTTGTGGAACTTAAGCCAGGACAGTAACTCTTGAACTACTTAAATGCTTCTGTGGCCTCCCATTATAGCGTCTAAAACTACACTTTGGGATGTAGCCAGTTTATCAGCACTTGCACTTATCTCCATGGTACTAACATGAACCAGACCACATCGTTGTTGAGAAGTAGCTTTTCTCAGTTATAGACCTCAAAAAGGCCCATGCACATTCTTGGGCATGAGAGGAAGTGGAAATTTAATGAGTAGAGCTGGCTAGTAATATCAAATAATAGCTTTTTGTACTTTAAAGGTATTTTAAAAAACTTGCATTTTAATATTTTTGTTGCCTACAGTAGCAGATTTGTAGAGATTTGAGATCTCAATATTAATGTGAATGTTAATGGCCCTGTCCAACTGTGCTTTCATAAGGACCCTTCTGCGCTGGACCTGACAGCTGCGTGGCAAGGACTTCTCGGCCCATTACAAGCTCAAGCATTCCATCCGTGAAGTCGCAAGTTGCAGGGGTTTTGTGTGTGTGTGTGTTTATGACTTGCTTGAACATCATCGGTTTCAAGTGCATATGACATGAACTTTGAAGGACTGATTTGCGATATGAATGTACAGATATACATACCCTCCACTGTGCGTTTAAGAGGATATGCATTTAGACAGTGCCACATTTCATTATGCATGTCATCTATGTAGTGTCGAGTATTTATTCCATACATATTTTTTAAATAATGAACTCTATGGAGTGCTGTTGCAAGTGTCACCGTTAATAGCTTTGTTCCATGTTTCAGTAATTAGCCAGCTTTATGCCTTCACTCTATGACTGGCGATGACTATCATTAAAAAATTAGGAGCCGTCTTTCTTCCAGCAAAGTGCAAGAAATCATTGAGCTGCTTTTGGATTGCTTTTCTGCTCCCCACTCACAAATGTCAAAAGAAAAATGAACATGTTTTTCTACAGAGAAGGAACCGAGAGAGTTTGATTATTGGTGTGATGCATTTGGACGATTCCATGAGAGACCGAACATGCACATCAACTTGGTATTCATGCTTTCTCCATAAGACTGCATAGAACCGAAAACTGAATTCCATAAAAGCATTGCCATGCAGCATGCCATAAAGTATTGAAAGCTTGCAGCATGCGTGTACTCCTATTGCGTACCACAGTACGCAATAGGAGGATTTTTGTGGCTGCATTCCTGGTCATTGTAAGGAGCATGGCCGTGAGTTCCATTGGTTGTTCTGTACTGTTTACAAAAGAAAAAAAAAGTGTAGAAAGCTCCAAACATTACCCAAATCATAAATGTTTTTAATTTTCATGCACCTTGGCATGTTGAAAAAGAAAGAAATGGTGTCAATTATAAAATGATGTCCAGGCAACATTTGTGCTCAAGTTTGTCTTCCCACAAGAAAAATGATAGAAGAAAGAAGTAAAACGATTTCCTAAAAAGGCTCATTCTAAAAAAGACGTCTGCAGTCCCAATCTTAGGATATAAGCCCATCTTTATCAGATCAAATGTGATATAATGTGTCCTTGTTTGCTTTGCTCACAAAATCTAAGTCAAAGTGCACTAAGCTGAGGGTGCTGGCTTCAATGCCTTTGCACTTTGTCTTGTTAAACTGTGTGCGTCTAAGTTCAACGGAAAGCCAGCAAAGCAGGACACGGACATAGAAAGGTACACACGCAGACATACCTTTGCCGGACTTCGATGTCCATGTCCTGCTTTGCCAGCTTTTCGTTGAATTTAATCATGAACCAACCAGCTCAGCTTTTCACTCTTAAGCGTTCATCTAAGTGTCTTCCTCAGGTTTTTTGAATCAGTGCTTATTAGAAGTTATTTTCTTTGAATGGGCTTTATTTTATGAGCTTTCATTTATTTACCTATCTTTTCTTTTGTGCTTCTTATAGAAAGACAGTCATAACAAAAATGTTGCTAGGACAGCACTCTTATATTTGACATGTTTTTCTTGTTTTAGTGTGAAATAGATGTGTCAGAATTCATTGAAGTTTAAAATCATTTCTGATGTAGGCTATCTTCAGAATTTGTTACTTTTTTGTGGGCAGTAAGAAAATGAATGTTACTTACACGTGGGCATATTAAAATAAGCAGATATTTCCGACAGTGTTGTTTTTTTCATGTGGCCACAGCCATGAAATGGGAAGGTACTACATGAAACCATGCTATCCATAGCTATATGTATGTACTGAAACCACACATCCATTATCAAGAAAACTGTCTGGATTGCTTTGCATGGTAGAAAGGTTTATTACAAGCTTAAGGTGGCATTTATTGATGCATATTAAGATGTCACTATGTTGTGGGCAGTTGTGTGGCTAGTTGAGCGTGCATGTATGCTTCAATTTCTGAAGTATTCATGTTGAAATTTACCATTACGGTACCTGTGCTACTCTATTGTCCTGTGTCAAGTGACTATGCCTAAGGCCTCTAATATATCCTGCATACCATGTGCTTTGCCCTGTTTTCAGTGTAGCAAGCACTCTGCTGCTTCACAAATGTACCAAGTACTCAACTATGTCACCTATTTTAGCCAAATGTTCAGCCACATCCTCATTGGTCCGAGTGTTTCACCGTATCTCCTGTGCGCCAAGTGCCCCTCACATCTCCCTTGTACATATGCTAACCACTGCACCAACTTTGCACAAATTGCTGTTACAACTGTGCTGCTGAGTGCTCTAATGTGTCAAGTACTACATGATGGTGCCTGAACTTTTGTGTGTTCCTAGCTACATCAAGAACATTTCACATACACTGTCATTTTCGACACCTTTCACTACTTTTAGCTCATTGATATTTTTTTTCAATTCCTACAGCTTTTACTTAGACCATTCAGTTGAGTAAATTTTGTGGCAAAATTCGTGCATACAGAGTTTGTGTCAAAGAAGTGGCATCTGACTTTTGACATAAGTGTTTTTTTGTGTACTTATTCAGTTTTGCTGTTGGGTATTTTTTCATTTATGTTTAAGATTACCTCAAAAGACAGATGTGCTGCTTTAGGCCACATGCATGAAAAATGATGCTTGTATTGTTTATTTTTAATTCATCAACATCATTTCACTCTTGTGTGCAAGCTCACTAATAAAGTATTGCTGTGAAGCCAAGTTTGGAGGATTATGTCATTTTTACATCGGGTGAAATGTATACTCGACTACTGCTGTGCCTAGAAGGCACTGCAAGAGTCGAGTGTACATTTCATTTAATGTGTAATACCACACTAGAACATTCGGTGAATGTTTCAAGAGTGTTAGTTGTAATGTTATCTTAACGTTTAGCCCAATGTTACGTATACATTGTAACAATATTTTATGAATGTTTAATTCTAGCGTTATTCTAACGTATAGCTTAATGTTATGCATACATTGTAAAAACGTTTCACAAATGCTTAATTTGTGTAGTGCAAAACGTTATTCTAACGTGTAGCTTAACGTTATGCATACATTGTAAAAACGTTTCATGAATGCTTAATTTATGTAGTGCAAAACGTTATAAAAACGTTTCTATGCAACGTTGGAGATACGTTAAAAAAAATGACATTAACAATATTTTCCTAACGTCCAAGCTGAACATAATAATAACGTTATTATAACGTATTGGTGCTACCTGGGCAGTTTACCGAAAGGCATAATGTGAAGACTGTGATGATTGTTTCTAATGTCTAGCTTATTTATGGTGTGATAATTATTTATAGTTTGCTCTGAAGCGCAGTTTTATCAGACATTGACTGTGAGAAGTTATGTAATAAATGCATCTTACTATGATCGATAAAGGAATAATTTTATATCTCACAGTAGCCCCAATTAAACAATCGAATTTTCCACATGTTCCATAATACTCCCTTTACAAGCTACTACGCTGTTTCCGAATCAAGAACTAGGCAAGTAACACAGATCACTGATATCGCGTAAGCATCAGTTTCGATTAGCATAAAGGTGAAACCACGGAATTCAAATGGGTCACTCTCTTTCATTATCTCTAACGTGATCTAGTACACATGAAGCTTTCGGAGTACGGTTTCCCTGCTTTGAGGCTGATGTTCCTTGATGACTGCGTGTTCACATTTCAGTCATACGTGCAAGTGTTTCGAATCTCCAGCAATGACAAAGGTAATGACAGCGCAAGAAACGAGGTAAAACGACGACCACACGCAGGACTGCTTGACTGTGTTGGTTTTGTCAGTTTCGCCATTAGTTACAGAATAATGTTGTTGTCCGTTCGCTAACTGCAGTCACTCGGATCTTCTTCCCTAGGCTCTCCCTCTGAATCCAGGAGTGCGATTTTTTTCTCGGTTCGCTTTCTCTTCAGAAAATTCCAGATTGACACAGAGATTTGGGGAAAGAAAGTGCGCAGGAAAGTGCTTTCACATTTATTTCTAATGTACGTGAGCGATATTCTGTCTAGGTCCTCATCCGCATATCCTATGCACATTGATCAGACCGAATGTAAAAATGAAGTTCCATCATCTTTGCAGCAACAATTGAAAAAGACTAGTGTGCTTACCACCAGACATACCCAATCCGGCTCCGCCGGCTCCGGTACCAGCACCTAAAACGGAATGAACGCTCTTCAGGTCGCTTGAAACATTTCGTTTCACGAGTGCACCAAACTACCAAGGGCGGGCAAAAATATGCTAGAAATGCGGTAGCCAAGAGTATCGGTAAGCATAAAATGACAGAGCAGAATTGAACCTCTTTACAAGTCTCGCACCGGCCACACGTAGCGTGCCGAAAGCTACCCGTATATTCGGGAAGCATGGCTTTCTATCGCGAAGGAGTCCGAAAGAACTACGAAACTCACGGACCGCTGGCGTTAAAGAGAACCTGGGAAAACTGGCCTCGGCGCCAAAACATATGCTCAAGTCTGTGGCAACCTGTATATGCCTTTCGAACATCGCTATCTGCCTCTTGAATACTGATGTTGGAAATTACCAATAGAAACTTCAGTATACTATACCTTATAGCTTTATGCTTCATGTGTCTTGCTAAAGACAAGTTGACGTCATGTTTAAAGAAAGTTGTAGGAGGATAATGTATTGACTGCATTGTATCGGGGGCTTCATCCTTTCTTTGCCACAGTGCAGTGAAATGTGTGCGCAGTACAGACAGTAATGAGCGTGTACTTCCAAAAACAACAAACCGATAAACATAGCTCGTCACTGCAGCAAGACAGAACAAGAGAGCTTACCACCAGTCATACCGGCTCCTGCTCCGCCGATTCCTCCTATTCCGCCGGCTGGGCCACCAACAGCAAAAAAAAAAAAAAAAAAAAAAAAAAAAATCACAGCATATTCACGGTGTGAATGATGATGAGTGGGCGAAGCTCCGGAGGGTCATAGTAGATCGTGCCGAGTCCCGGATTAATTTAGTTAACGCGCACGCTACGAATCCTTATGGTTCAACTACGCACAAGTCAAATCTCGCACCGGCACTTCATTGCAAGTCGAGATCCAGTGCATATATATATATATATATATATATATATATATATATATATATATATATATATATGGGTGGCCGGCGAACGGTTCTCCAGCGCGAGCAGTCGGTATTTTTCAGTCAAGATGATGATGATGATGATGATGATTGTGGTTCGATTAGGAAAGGACGCTAATTTCTGCAGCCCATGTAGGGAGCACGGCTAAGCGTTCAAGAAACTCGCTAGAAGACGCTGCCTGCGTGAAGCTTGTCTCTCGCGGGTGAGGGCGCGTTCTCCTTCTTTGCGAGCTGGTAGCGCGTTCATCGAAGAAAGAGCGTTTCCATAATCAACGCGCGCCTTTCGCTCTCTCTGTCTCTCTCTCTCTCTCACAAGACAGCAGATGGAAGAGTGAGAGAGCTCGCGCGCCGGGAGGCACGCGCCGAGGGCGCGCCTTCCACACGTAGCATCATTCATTTCTTTGAAGGTAACGCGCTACTAGGAACAACGGACGGACAGACCCAAACCTTAAGGAGCTTCGCCCCTAAAAAATAATACACGATTTTTTGTATTTACAACGTTGAGATTTCCTAAAGACATTTTGTTTGAAGTGCGCATTAAACTTCGAAAGGCAAACAAAAATGGTGGCCCTCCCGCACGTCATTACGACAGACTGTTGGGCTAGTTCTTCTTTCATCTTGAAACGTTGAACTTAGCGAACTTGACACACACAGACACACAACAACAGACGCGCCCGTTCTGTCTGCTTCGTCTCTCCTTGTGTGTCTGTGTGCGTCAATCAGGCCCGTAGGCAGGAATTTTTTTTTTCGGGAGGGGCCCACTTGCTGAAGGTCTAGACTATTTGAGAAAGACATCTATTTTCATTATTCGTTTCCGGTGAAAGTCGCAGTATGTACAATAAGTAAATTTTTAAATGCAACATTATTAATAGGCGTGAATATCATGTCATTAGCACCACAGTGTGTTATGAACACTACCCCTCTCGCCCCCCCCCCTCCCCCAACAAAATTTCGGGAGGGGCATTAAATTTTGAAAGGCAAACAAAAATACTGGCCCTCCCGCACTTCATTACGACAGACCCTTGGGCTAGTTCGTCCTGCTTCTTGAAATTTCGGGATGATGGCAAGGTGTCTAACACGTCACCACCATCGAAAAGCAGTCGCCACAGGCCGGCATGCCACCCCGCGATATTGTGATCAGCAGCCGAGTGTCATTCCACTAGACGACTGTGGCGGGGCTAAAAAATGTTTTGCGTGGCGAGAGAGAGAGAGAGAGATGATGATGGACGGAAGCGACGATATAGAAAGTGTGCTGCTTGTACACTTTCCCAGTTCTTAACGATACGGCCCGAGTTTAGCAATAAGACAAGGTCGTACTTTCAAGCACCCTCACAACACTTTGTACTCTTATATGAAGCTGCGCAAAACCCATCAAATGCAGGCATCGCGAAAAAAAAAAAAGTGCCGCCCGTGTTTCCTTCATCTGTATCTTTTCCGCGCAATCCAAGTTTTTAATATCAGCAGGTACACAATCTCACCCTGTTTTCACTTCGATTTCCCAGAGGTTCAGTCTTCGGGGAAACAAATTGCCAAATAATTTGCGTGTTTCATTGAGGCGGAGCATATAGACTTCTCTTGCTGCAGCAGAACGTGGCACACCTGTTGGTGCACGTAGACGTCTATGCGTGCGAATCACGCTTGGATTCATCATTCGTTTCTCACCAGGAGCACATCGAGGAGATACCAATAGCCGAATTGATTTTTCATACTTTTTCACCAATACGTATTAGACGCATACGTGCTAAAGCCCTGCGGGAGAAGAGCGCATGAGAACAAATGTTTCCACGATACACAAATAGCTCCATGGGTGTAAAAGGAGAATTTTATGGGTAGAATTTGCTGGTGATTGACGCCTAGTCTTCAGGTGCGTGGCTAAGGAAAGCGGGAAAAGAGTAATAGCAATATGCAAGCTTAGGCTGTATAGTTGGTCATGGAAGTCATATCTTCACTGACCTGCGCTACGTGTTACAGACGCACCACTAGCTCGGAAGCATCCGATAGCCGACAATAAAAAGCAAATATTCAGCATTTACGATGTAATTCGGTCGGAGAAGTAAGCACACAAAGAAGAGATTCATTTCTCTTATATGCCGTTAAGAAAGCGAAACGGACCAGTGGGCGATCATTAGAGACGCGGCAGATTCATACCGGCATGGTTATTACGGCTCATGATAGTTCTGGTCATGCGAGATGACATTCAAATGTTTTTATTTCCTATCCGCTTCGCCGGTTTTGAAAATTGCAAACTTGTTTTGCAATTGCCAAATGTGGTAAGTACCATAAAAATTAATACTAATGTACCATATGGTTACATTTTTAAAGACACTGTGGTTTCTTACCTCCAGTAGTGCTCATAGATACGCCGCCAGGCAGAACACCAAAAGTGAATCCTAAAATCAGAGAAATACAATTTCGTGGGTGTCACCAGGAGTAGCCTAGTGATACTGCTTGGTCACACCCTTGCGGAGCTGATTTCTCGGCATTGTGTCTCGGTTGAATAATTTAGATGGGTGAAAATTAGCGATGCTTTTTTTTTCTCGAGCATACGGAATTGTGAGAGAGAGGGCACAAATATTATAAAGCGTACCACTGTCGCTTCTCAGAAAAGAAATGCACAAGAAGAAAGTACAAATGAGAGTGAGAGGAAGGGAGAAGAATTCCACTATGGGAAAAACACACATTCTCGCTACCTTATGCAACCATAGTGAAACAAAGCCAAACAATGTTGTGGTGGACTGTGCAAGCGCACGGCATGTTTTTAAGGATCTGTCTGTCTTTTCAAGACTGACACATAGACAATACGTGCTGCCGGCTTCATAGGAACAGAAAAGGAGAATGACTGAATGGACTTTAGCTGGAGTGCTTGCTTTCTAAATCACCCGAAAAAGAAAAAAAAAGCATTTGAATTCCCATAAGAGCACGCTTCTCGTACCCTTTATTAAAAGAAATAAACATGGCGCTTTTTCACTAATGACCACACTGTAGAATAAAGATGTGACCCTTACCTGGACCGCCTACCACGCCGGTAACCAGTTTACCTCCGGGAAGACCTGCGCCAGAAGCACCTAAAATGTCAAGAAAAAAAATTGCGGCATCTTCTCTATACCGCTTCACTTTACCCGCCGTTTACTTTTGAATATCGCATATTAGATGAAACAAGAGAAAACGAAAAATCGGCACAGCCTAATTAATTCATTAGAACTCGTTCAAAATAATTCAGTTCGTTTCATCTTACGTAATTATAATAGAACTGCAAGTGTGTCTGCCATGAAAACTAACCTTTCGCTTAATCTACTTTCTTCGCGTCGCAAAATCCCACGTTTAGTGCTTTTTCACAAGCTATACCATCATTCAACACTCCGCAATGATTTCATTTTTCAGCCACAGTATGCGTAACCTCGTATCGACCATCGTCATAAGGTTGGTCTCGAATCATGTCACGCTAAAACGTTTTTGCTGTCATTTTTCATTCCGTCATCCACGGAATGGAACCACCTTCCTGATGAAATCGTATCCATTCACGATAACCAAAGGTTTCGAGCGTCTTTAGCTAACATTGTATAATCGAAGCATTTTTCCTACTATATGTTTGTAATCTAAGTGCATTTTGTATTTTGTATTTGTATTTTGTATTTACCATTTTACTGTCATACTTTTGTACCAATTTCTTACGACGACTTAACCCTAGCTAAAACTGTATAATTGAGAAGCCTTTGTACTTGACCGTTCTGTTTATTTTATTGCTTATATTATGTTCATTTGCTATAACCCACTCCCCTCTTTAATGCCTTTGACCCTGAGGATGATAATAAATAAATAAATAAATAAATAAACAAACCCAGATAGAGCAAGCGTAATCGACACTCCCTATCCGCGAAAAGAATAGACATGGAAAGAGTGAGATGAAAGAGAGAGAGTTACCTTTCCAGCAGCTAACTGGTACAAGACACAATAAGCTGCGCTTCATATACCGTGCATTTTCTCTTTAAACGACCACTTTGTTTACTGCGAATTTTCTCGACAGGAAAAGACGAGACGTGAATCTCGCTTTCCATGCTTGAGTGCTATCATCTCTTTCGCGTGGAACTCAATATCAAAAATACACAAATATATTCAATTGGCCTTTCAGAACGCATTTAGAGGTGCCAGGCACTTTTCGTTCATGGATTATAGACATGTTTGAGCATTACACGAAGTTTCATTTTTTCATGTGGTCAGACGTTCCTGTATGCATACATCAGTGGGGTTCCTAGAAAATTTCGAGATTCACAGCACAGAAGCATTTGCCCTTACTGCATAATAGTTAAAGCACACAAAGGTACCTAACTCGCGCCAGAACGCAAAGCCCAACCGATTGGCATGGGTTGAAAATAAAGACGCACACGGACGGCCTGTCACCAGAGTTTTCAAAATAACACTGATATGCCGCTGCTTTTCTGTTGAGGTGAGAGACACAAAATCAGACACACATTTTCCTGTGGTTCTCGTGGAAGTTCTGATGTGTGTAACTTTTGCTAGCTCAAAGATCACTTGTGCATACACCCCGATCGCGTTCCCGATCAAACGTTCTTTCCTTAACATGCTCTGCCTATACCAGGTTTCTCCGGAAAATGTCCGTACAACCCTCTTCGAGGTCAGTATATTTTGCTATTTTCGGCTGATGGAAACTTCCCTAATCGCCACGCAGCTGAATATCTCATCACTTTTGTTAGCGTATGCTAGCGACCAGATGCCTCGGGAACGCAACAAGTACGCAATGGAACAAGCATTGGCCTGCAAAAGAGCAGTCGCTTAACGTGATCTTCCATGACGACGATCACGATTTATACAGCGATTGGAACGGGGTACACGTTCACTGGTCACATTTACATTCGAAACGATCTAACCTCACCTACAAAGAAAACGTGTATCGCTTGGTCGGGGAAAGAAACGCGTGTAGCATTCGGAAGAAATGCGTGTTGCATTGATAAGTAGGAAATAGAGCGTCATAATGAACACCAGTCGGACAGTTTTCGACCGAAAGCTTCTGTAATTTTGTTATGAACACTCTTCCAACACCTATGTCGAAGGACCTTACGTGGATAATGCTGTCATAAAGGATACCTAAAGATGCAGAATTGTTATCAATACGAGTTTAAGTAAGGTAGAATACATTATCTGGTAAGAGAATGTCGAAGATGGCGAACAGTCTGCGAGTACTTTACTTACCTATACCACCAGGCATAGCAGATCCTGATGTACCTGTGACGGTATAGCCACCTGTGCTCGAAGCTAAAGAGGAAGAAGACATGAATGCGTTACGTTTTCAAAATGTGTCATGTAGAAGCAGCCATACGTGTATACTAAATTATTGTTTACCCCCTGGGTTCACCTTTCTGCAAATACCTGTAGCCACCCATACTTAGCATAATACGATGGCTGGTTATTTGGTTCCTCCTTGTGTTAAACTGACAAGGAGCAATTTTAATTGAAGTGCTTTATATGGTGCCCGTAAAGCACAGCATCACCGTAACTCATTCCGCTTTGAAACAGCAACAGGCGTGTTCTCAAAACACGGGGTTACAGTTGAGCCGGGCTTGGCGCTTCAGTAAGAAAGAACCAGTATGCTTACCACCGTTAATACCAACTCCTGCTCCGCCGACACCGCCAGCGCCACCTAAAACGGTATGAACGGTTCTTTGTATTTCCATTGTTAAATTTGCCTAGAACATTTTTTTTTGTTGGAATTTATTTACGAAAGCCCGTGAGAGAATAGGCATTTATTGGGACTGTGACTTGTTTCTCTGGATTAGGAACCCTCTAAATCTAGGATAAACAAAGAAAAATTGGTGGATCTGAAGCACCGTGGGTATCGATGTTTCCCAAAACAGCGAGCAAGAAATTTGCCTACGCCTAACTGTTTCGTACTCAGCCAGGTGTTACAGCTAGTATAGTCTTGTGTATAAACTGAGCACAGAGCTCATCACCACAAGTGCTGATGCGGTAGGTTCGTTTATGACATCTATTGAGTGGTAAGAGCCGCTATTGATGGGCTGTAGCGTGTTTGCTTGGCAACTCGCTTCCCCGGGTTCGATTCCAATCCCGTAACGCGAGGTAGGTTGAACTTTGTGCGTGTCCATCCTCTATTTTCTATATCTCCATTTCAACCGTAAACCACAAATGGGCTGCTTTCTGTTGTTTAACCCCCAGAAACTGCGTCGTTATTTTTGTTTGTCGTTATCTGCGTTTAGAACGGTGTCGTTAGTAAAGAAAAACGTCTACAGAAACTAGTAGCCACTGCTTCAGTGATACTGTGGAGAAACGGTAAAGAGAAATCGAAAAACTTTTTTATTTGTGTGAGCACTATAGCTTACGCATTTTTATTCTGATCGCTCGGATAAATGCTTTGGCTTTCTGATTACTAAGTGGCCATTGAAAACGGGAGCTAAATGTACTTTATGTTTGACGATGTCTGTGTTGGACAGATTTGCACAAGTGGCCAACGATAGCCACTTCTACAGTCCGTCGTTCTTTAACGCGATAGCCTTAACGAGCTCATGTCGCAGACAGAATGTCGCGTTTGCATGCACCCGCAACTAATTTGTGAGTGTACATCAAGGGACGTGTCTTTCCGTTTGCCCTATCCTGTGTGTTCGTTAGAGTGCGCTGTTTGATGTATATGGTATGATGGTCTTTACTGTCCTGCGGCTTCATCCTACATTACTTCCACTTCATTTATAACACTCCAGCAACTTCATAAAGTGATTCATACATTACTATGCAATAACTGAAACTAGTGGTTACGGAGTGTATTAATTAGCTCACTCCGGAAGACCTGCAGCATAAAGCGTGCACGGAAGCTTGTTGAAACATCGTACCTTCACCAGCCCTTTGATGTTTGAACAAGCATGGTGGTAAGACGTGCTTTGACTAATCTTGCGGCAATTTAGCAATGCGAAAGATCGGGCGTACATTCCCATGTTCCCACATTTAAATAAAAGAAAAAGATCGGGCGACGAGACGATAAAGAGAGACTCCTGTGCCGAATATGTTACACACACACTCGCACATACGGGGTGTTTCAGATAACTTGCGCCATCCTTTGCAAAAAAAAAAATGCACGTGAGGTTTACGGGGGTGTAGCCAAACCATCATTAATAACGGTCATCTCAACCACATCGGATTGCTTTTAAAATGACCAAAGTAAATAATCATATTTGATTATCCAGTGTTTCAACGGGTGCTTTAAAGTCAATATGATCAATAGTGAAACTGTACAGCATGTTATTTAGTGTCCGAAAATTAATTCTCATGTTAATATGCAAAATATTATTTCCGGCTCCCAAGAAAGTTCCTCGCATTTTAAAAGTATTACGTGGCGATGCGCAGGTATATTAGTACTGTGAAACGTCTTAAGATCGAACCATCGATATTTACACGGTATTTACGCTACAGAAGGTTGAGGTATTACGGTAATAAGACAATATTTGGCAGATCAATTTAGATAGTGTCCTTACTTGTGCCACCCGACACGCCAAGTCCTGTTCCGCCGACGCCTAGGGCCGCGCCACCTCCACCAGTGCCTGTAACTGTATGAGCGAGGCTTGAAAACACGGTCGCTAAGTTTGCACCCAAATACTGGTATATCAAAATAGAACGAGATAACAAAATAACAATAAGGCTCAAAATATCAAAATGGCTTGCGAATGTGCCTCAGAGAACATGTTGATGCATCTCAAGGGAGACAAGCGAATGCTTCTTGGACTTTGTGCACTTACGACTCTCCCTTATTTTAATGCACATTCCGCCGCAATGACAGAAACAGAGCACATTTTAAACAGCAATGGGCCTATAGTGTGCTAATTCTATCTAAAGTTCTGTACTTCTCTCAAAACACATTACGTTGTACATCAAATGAGTAAGCACTTAGTTATTCGGGCAGGGAATTATTCAATCGCTAGTAACGCCCACGATCTGTAAGGAGATTAGAAGCCAACACGAACCACCCATGATAGCCAGTCCTAAAGTAGCTGTGCTGTCACTAAGTGACCTGTAACAAGGAACGACGGGCTGTAGAAGAAAAAGTCAGGCATAGGGCTGCTTTTCAAGTCCTATGAAAAGATATTTTAATGTTGAACAAGGCGTTTGTTCATGCTGAATAATAATAATAATAATAATAATAATAATAATAATAATAATAATAATAATAATAATAATAATAATAATAATAATAATTCTTTATGTGGGAAACCACTTACACGATCGCGTGACACGTGACATTGGGGGATACCAGCCTAATTCTGGCTACCTGAGTCTGTTTAACGTGCATCTAAATCTACGTACAGAGGTTTCCTATTTCGTCCCCATGGAAATGCTGTCGCGCGCACTGGGGTGGAGCCCGCGTACACAGGCCTAACTGTGTTACACTTGTTGATGCTTAAGTAAACAAATAGTTACGTTTGGACCGGTACCGTGTAGCTACATTACGCGAAATACTAAGTTATTTGATCAGCGTTTCTTCAATTTTAACAACGGACTTTGTGCTTATCTGTAGGAAGCAACTCTTTATCTGTCTGAAAGCTGAAGTGAACTCACTCATTCCAGTTGTAAGAGTCGTTCCTGTTCCACTAATGCCACTGGTGGTGCCACCTTTAGCAAGAAAAAAAAATCAAGGTGACTGGTTTTCACATAGAGCTTAAAAGGTTACCACTGGAAAGACACATTTGCTAATTAAAACTGTTTTTCTTTATCTTGTTTATTCATCACAAATATAGACGCTTCCTTTCTGCTCACTTATATTTTACACTGAGGCGAAGCACGAAAAGCATTTTTGACGCATCTAAAGTATTTTTGACAAAACCGGTAATCCACACTTAACAGGCTTAGAAAAGTGAACCTGCTCAAAGAGGTGCTTGCGGCATGTACAGTAACAATAAATCCGCACATGTCCATGAAGTGAAGATGAGTGGGCGAAGCAGGGGATCGTTAAATCACCCGTGACATTGCCCACTCATGCATGTAAATGAGTGACAACGCGTGTGTATATTTACACACGCGTTGTCATTTATGCGCCTCGTCTTTATGAGATTCCTGCTCTCCCACGTCGTATATCGTGCCGAGTTCCGGATTAATATAGTTAACGCGCACGCTGTGAATCCTTATGGTTCAACTACGCAGAAGAGAAATCTCCCACCGCCACTGCATTACAGGTCAAGATCCACTGCCTATATATATATATATATATATATATATATATATATATACATATATATATATATATATATATATATATATATATATATATATATATATATATAGTGTGGCCGGTGAACGGTTGTGCCGCGCGAGCAGTCGGTTTTTGTAGCTTTAGCTACACTGGCCGAGCTGGGGCAGTTTCGCGTGCGCGTCCGAGAGCCGTGCTGCGCATGCGCGAGGAGCAATGATGTCACACAGCTGGCGAGCCAGAGCCGCCGCCGCGCGCGCCTCGCCGGTCTCCTCATTCCACAGGAGTGACGTCATAATCGGGGCAGACGCACTGGCGCCGGCGCGTGCGCAGCTGTGGGCCTCCGTTGTGCAGTCGCCGTTTGACATGGCGCCGGAGCCGCTTGATAGCGCCTCTTCAAATTCGGTGCATGCGGAGGCGTATCAGTGGGGGTATACATACAGCGGGGATGAGGAGGAAAAGAAAAACGGAAGGACAGGGAGGTTAGCCAGTTGTCAGACCGGCCGGCTGGCGTTTGCCAGTGCGGTATAGCCATGGAGAAGGAGAGAGCTGGCTTTGTGGCAACAGAGAAGCAACCTGACGTTGAGCAAAAATAAATATATACGTGCCACATAATGCGTATACCGTGCGTGTATCATTGAAGCAGCAGTAAGCATGATAATCAAGCTAATCCTAGACAACCAGGAAAGCTAAGAATAATCAGCTGAACCTTAGCTGGTTTCACTGTACTTATCTGGAAATAAAGAGAACATAGCCACAACTGCACTGTGCAATCATGTTTATTTTAGACTAGCACATTTTTCTTTTTTTTTCTTTAAGCTACTAAGTGGTTCACACGCATGCTTTCAAATGGAAAGACAAATTTCGTTAGCCTTTTATCAATATGTGATTACTATATCTTCTGTGAATGTGTTAAAACTTTCACGTGCGCGTGTTTCGCGTTTCATGTGCGCTCTTGTTTTTCTAAAAAGGGCTGTTATTTACAGAAACATGTCCGCTTCTTGTGACTGCTATTCAAGCACACACACTGAAATAAATTATTTGTGCCTTGTCCTTGTCAGTACTTACCCGTTAATCCTGACTGTCCAGGCAGTGCACCAACAACAACACCGGGAGTGCCTAAAGCAATGAGTGAGAGAAGCAGCGGTATAGTTAAGGCCTTTTGAAGCACAGCACGTGGATTACGTATGCCCGGTTATCTACATGTAGAACCTTAAAGAGCCCAAGTTGTGGGAAGCCATACCTCTCGTCATCATATCATGGTTTTGGGATGTAAAGCCCCAGAAATGATTGTCATATATTGCTCTTGATAGTCTTACATATGGTACCATCCTTTCCAACTTTTCTTCCGAGAATTTACCAACAGTAAACCGGTGCTTGCAGTCGAGAATTCATTTTCCTTAGAGTCTCTGCAATCGTGTGTACATACGAGACAAGTACGCCTGTTTACATTGTGCATATATAGCAATTTCTCGTTTGCGAATGCTGTTGGAATAACCAGACATCCTTCCATTTCTCACGCAGGATAAGAAATTCGCTTCACCGTATTGCACGTTGACCTCCTCAGCACGGTGTGCACAAGGTAATTTTCAGGTGACACTTCGTAGATGCACAGGAAAAAAAATATCCTTAACATATCCGCCTCAGAACTCACCCAATGCTCCCGATACGCCTGATAGTCCTCCTCCGGTGCCAGCAGAAATGACTCGACCGCCAGAACCTACAGCAAGAAAGAAAAAGTGAGGGTAATCCGGCGTTTCTCCGTCAAAGCTCAATTTGTAGAAGGGGCATGCGGAGCTGTAACCAGGCAGATGCATAAAGAGGGTGAGTTAACTGTGCGAAGTCATCACTGCAAGCCTGTTACTTGGCTGGTACAAACTTTACCAAAATATTGGTAAGCATTTGCAGAGAATAGCGGCTGCAGCCCCCAGATTCATGACAGCAGAGGTGATACCATTTGTAGTAAAAGTGCACACGGGGATTAACGTTCGAGTAGTGGCGTAGGTGATACCATGTAAGCTCGAACAAAAGATGATCGGTCGGCCTTTTAAATTTATTTCAAAATTTTCTAGATCGTTTTTTGATGAGTGGGAAGAAGAGATCCTCGGTGGAGTTTGCCGCCAAATATTTTGTCAAAGCGCAGGAATCAATAACGACAAAGAGGTGCACTACCGTGGTTACCTGCACTGCTGTTTGGCCAAATTTCCTATTGAATTACACGAAGTATTTTCAATTGAGGTGGCTAAAATTTATATAACTGAACGTGCACAGATACTTACTTCTGTTCAGTTATCTTTGCTTTTTGTGCATCGTGTTTAAGGTTTTATAAAAGAGCTAGAAATCGGCTATACTGTATATCACACTCACTCTATCTATCTATCTATCTATCTATCTATCTATCTATCTATCTATCTATCTATCTATCTATCTATCTATCTATCTATCTATCTATCTATATATATATATATATATATGGTCGCGGGATCGAATCCCGGCGGCGGCGGCTGCATTTCGATGGAGGCGGAATGTTGAGGCCCGTGTGTTGTGCGATGTCAGTGCACGTTAAAGAACCCCAGGTGGTCGAAATTTCAGGAGACCTCCACTACGACCTCTCTCATAATCAGAGCTGGTTTTTGGACGTTAAACACCACAAATCAAACAATCTATAATACAGTAGCTGCCCTGAAGAAGTCAGGTCTACTTGTCGAAACGTTGTTTCTAGCGACATCCCCTGTTCCTCATTTTCAACGACCACTTCATCACTCCATCTTCCCCTGAGCTTTTGTTCTGGCTTGGACGTCATATACAACATATTATTTGAGTTGGAGAGGTACGAAAACAGGTGAGGAGACCCGTGTGACTAGCACACACCGAAGGTGTTCTGCAATAATTTATGCATGTCAAGAGTTACAAAAGAAAGCATAACGCCCACATGGAGGCCACGTGCTAGAGTAATGCCATCGTAGACAGCCTTCGCAATTGTTTCGCCAACCATTGAAGACAACTGGGCTAAGCAATGTAGTGCAACAACATTGAGTCACTCACCCCAAGTGATCGTTGCACTGTTTGGACCCATCGGTATGACGTGGATATTCGGCCCTAAAAGAGAAGTATGCCATTTTGGTGGCCTAACTAAACGATGTGGCGCAACGTTACAAAAAATAATAATAATAAGACAGCGGAAGAGCGAAAGAAGCAGACCAACTAGCCCAACACAGTTCTCTGTTATACGATTTTGAAATGAAGAATGACTGAGAAAATGCAGCCTCTAAAAAGCGCCCATAGCGAACACAAACTTAAGCGTAAGGTAGGCTAATATAACCAAACAGACCTTCAAATTAGCAGGTTCACCACTGTTTTTGGCACTGGCAGGGTTGAGGCCGCAAAAGATTACATCTCAAGGACGTTTATATAAACTGGGGATGATGAGCGATACCACATCGCATTCCTCATATATATTCATAAGCATATATGCTTATGAAAAAATCAGTACATTTCTTCTGTCGAACTCACACTGGTGACGAAAAAGTTAAGGCTAAAATAAGGAGCACTTACTAGACTTTCTGCATACCGCGCAATCGACCAGAACTATCGCTTGTCTTACTAATTCCCTACGTTCTATTCCAAATGTTTCATACGTTTCATAACTCCATATATTTCCGTAAATGTTCGAAGTTCGTAGTTTGTTTCTTTCTTATACAGAAAGAAATACGGAGATAATCCGTGTACTGTACAGTCATGTACTCTGATAGCGTACTTTATGAGAGAGATCTTTTCTTGACCGACGGTTCCTCGTTGAATTTCAAACAGGCGCTCTAATCTGTCTCCCAGTAATTATACTGCCAAGTTACAGTGCATTTGCGTTGTTTACACAACTTTCTCTTTCGTGAGAGAATAAATGTTCTTTACGAATCAACTCCTCACAATATTGCGACGCCCCGCCACGGTGGTCTAGTGGCTACGGTACTCGGCTGCTGATCCGAGGGTCGCGGGATCGAATCCCGGCCGCGGCGGCTGCATTTCGATGGAGGCGAAATGTTGAGGCCCGTGTGCTGTGCGATGTCAGTGCACGTTAAAGAACCCCAGGTGGTCAAAATTTCCGGAGACCTCCACTACGGCGTCTCTCATAATCAGAACTGGTTTTGGGACGTTAAACCCCACAAATCAATCAACAATATTGCGTGCACTGGCATTTTATTACACATATTACAGCGAACATAGCAACAGACCGTTCCGCTTAATGAAAGCAATAAAGTGATCGAGGTGTTCTCTGTTCTTTCTTTTTTTCTTTTTGTTTGACCGGTGGGGCATAAACATCGCCCGTAAAAAACAAAACAAAACATTTTCTACTTACGCGACTGCTGTATAGGCCGCCACGCAGAGATAGGTGAAATCGAGCACGAAATCTTGCAGATAATTTTGTTTCATATTACAAAATTTATTAATTCATCTAGCGCTAAGTAGCACTGACCGGCGCTGTGTTGTTTAGAGAATGTCCACGAAATAATAAACTCGCCAAGCCTTCCAGAAATACGGCATGGAGGTCGCGGCTTAAAGGCATAACGCTAGGGCATGAAATGCCTGCACTGTATTATTCAGACTAGTGTAAAATAAGGTCGGTACATAGGTGCACGGGCCCAAAGTGGTTTCAAAAGGGACGATTCTTTTACATTTACCAACACTGTACTATCTTTTTACAGACGATAGTCTTTCTTGGGATACTTGAACGCAGAAATTTTGGTGTCTGTTTGTCTGTCTGTCACACGATTCACCAACCCGGCCAAAGTATAAGCACTTGCCTAATGCCCAACCATCTTGAACTGGTAGCTCCATTCATACTTGTGAACATTGTCGATCAAAAAGCAAATATTGCGCATATCTGAGGCGCAACATCAATGCGTAAGTGTTAGGTGGAGTGTTGCTTTAATAGAAAATACATAGATACGTAATTCTAAAGACCCCACTGCTTCTTAGGCTGCGCTGAAAATGCGACGCTATGCACGAAAAAGGCCTCTGCCGACGATTTGGTGCTGCAACCTGGCAGTTGCCCAGGGATTGTGCACGAGCTCATGTTTCCCGTGGACGCCATCTGGAGCTGCCAGATGGCATCCATATCTCACGCAGCGTAGTACGGCCGGCAGAACACTATCGTCTTTCGACGACATTTGCAGCGAAGTACGCAGATACGCGGCCAACTTTTCTTCCTATGTTTTTAAATAACGTTTTGTTGTAATTTTTGCGTCATAATTTGCGTTCTGTGATTTGTATGTTTAATATGACTGGCCATTTTGTTGCCTATATTCGCCGAGAATTAGCTCCCGGCATTTAAAGAATTTGCAGAGTCTACTTAACAACAATTACGCCAAGGTGCTTAAGCTTGGAGGAATAAATCGAAAAAATAACATTTACCCCTAATGAAAACATTCCCTTCCGTATTGCCATAATTGTGTATATTCCCTACGAAGTCCATACATATTCCATATGTTTGCCGTATAATTTCCATGTAGCTCCATACGAATCTTACAGAAGAATATGGAATTTATCTAATTGCGGCAACAGCCATGGGTTTTTTTTTTACTTCTAGGACACCTGCTATTTCAGAAAATGATGCATATAAGAGAAAGAAAAAAAAGCAAGAAGTTAATCAGAGATATTCTCTGCTGTACTTTCATTTTTTGTCCAAGCTAGAGCGGAAGCTCAGGGAAAGATGCACATTTGAGTCGCCACATATACTATGTGTTATACTGAGCATGTACTGTTGCATGTATATTCTGCCTTCCTTGTTCTGTGCGTTGGAAAACGTCGAACATTCTCACTGAGCACACACTTTACTTAAATACACAGCTCATATAATGAACTGGAATTAAACGCCTCTCCAGTTTAAATCTGGCCTTTTGTTCAACGTGAACCAGAAAGTGCTGATCCAGCCATATTTTGCTATGACGTATCAATGAGCCTCATTCGGAGTAAGATATGGCGAACGAACAGTTCTTGTTTTTATGAAGCCTGCATTAGCCCCGGTTGCAGTTTGAATTTTCACACTGCTGTTCAAAAACATACTAGACACAGACGCCAACATTTTACGACAGTAACTTTCCTCCCAGTGTTCTCAAATTACCAGAGCATTTCGGCGGCTTGTGAACTCACCTGCCCCACCTGCAAGTGTTGTTGTACCAGCCACACCACCAACAGGCACGCCTTGAATAAGTACCGTGCCTGGTGTTCCTAGAAGAGAGAATGGCACTTTACTGCAGCGCTGATGTTTAGACGCACACAAGAAGCCAGCATTAAGAAAAATGTTGCGCAATAACTATCCGTCGTACACCGGAAACTAAATGAAAAGTGGTCTGTAGGTTTTTTTGGACAACAAGGGATGGCGACGTCAAGGCACGTTTCCGTTAGCAGTGTAAGTTGTTGTCGGCAATCATCGCATTGGCCATAGTAAACATAAAGCTGGCCCATTACTGCGGACCGATGGTCAATAAAAAGTGGTCTAAAATTATTTAAAACATTGAAAAGCAGCGAATGTAGCCGGAGCCTTCGCTTCCACTTGCTAGTGGCTGTCATAACGAAGACCAGTCTAGTGGGGAAAATGTTAACTCTAGAGATCGTCCCTGTCTTTCTCCGTTCGTTGAACGAGACCCACAGTCTTTTGGCTACGCTGTGGGCCTTTGGCCCACAGCGTAGCCAAAAGTTTGTCTTCTTGGGCAGAGCTGAGGAATGCAGCCCCACAGCGCGTCCGGGGGCGATCCCTAGAGGCTGTGTCATCATTCCCTCGGACGATTCTTTTATCTTGCGGCACGACGAATCCCGTCCGCTTAATCATTAATTTGTGCAAGAGTATTGTCTTTTTTCTTCGTGGTGTGCGTTGTTACTACCCCAACACATCCACCAAAAAAAAAAAAAAAAGTAAGACCAGTTTCAAACCTCACATATCTGAGTTCACAAGTGAGCTGGGAGAAGAAGTGAGAGCAGGTGCAGGACAAGCACGAGTGCCCTTTTCCCTTCTGCGCAAATAGAGACTTCTCCATTTCTTCATTTCTTTCCTTTTCTGGTTTCTTTACTTCTTTTCTTGTTCCTTTATCTCTTTCTATATTATGCTTCGCATAATCAGCGTTATGTAGCAGGGTGGCCAGTTGTCAGTGGTGAGAGCGGGTTCGCTTTACCCTTCCGCGTAAAGGCTCCGCTGTTAACGATGAGCGCCACTAAGTACGGTTCTATCTCGACCCTAAAAAGCTCATCCATTAGGAGATGGCACGTGAAGTAGTCAAGCGAAGCTCTATTTGGTCGTCTTCTGATGGCGATGTCGATGATCTATGAAAAAGCACCTCCCGCGCGCAAGTACAAACTACACGTCTAACTGTGGTTCCGAACCACCGCCCGTTGCGTTGCGAGACCAGCACGAGCACCAATTTAGCCGCGTCAGCTTATTATAATCACCCTTTAAAGCGGCGTTTAATATACATGGAG